>JAJKFI010037699.1:0-59018 GCA_029204185.1 Lerista edwardsae
ACACACACACACACACACACACACACACACACACACACACACACACGAATCAATTTTAGTGTCAAAAGTAAGATTTACATTTCAGGTTAGAAATAAGTCTGTGTCTGCATGTCCCGTTTGGCTGTCTGTGAGAGGATCGGGTCTTTGTTGAGACAATGTGAAACCATAAAAAACATTTGGCTTTGCTGAATCCATCTTTGACAAAAATTATACAGTATATACATTTTGGCTTGTTGAGAGTATGCAGAGCCTACCTTTATTATACGGCAGTATTCTTCAGCTTTGGGGTTGTGACCAGTAGTGTCAGCCTACCGGTACGCTGGGCGTGTCTTCCGGGTGAGCGGCAGCGCGATCGCTGCGTTCTGTTGCATAACGGTGAAAGCCCGCCCGCTGCATGCCCGGAAGACATGCCCAGCGTACCGGTAGGCTGACACTACTGGTTGTGACCCAATGGGATCGTGAAGTCTCAGTTGTGGGGTCATGGCAACTTACAGGAATGAAGAAAGTTGAAGACCACTGGACTAGAGCACCACCAGGTAAAGGGGGAGGAATCTGGTGCATCCCTTCGGGTGCCAGGAGATGGTGGCCCAGTCCTGCTCGGGTTCTTAACAATTGTGCTAAAAAAAGTTTTCACTAGTGCCAGGCTTCATGGTAACTTTTTCTGCTCTCTCCAATAAGAGTACAGTATTCGGTCACTGTGAACAGTGCTGGGAAGGCATTACAGGGGCAGGGGTGGGAGGATAGTCTCCCAGGTCATGGTACAAAAAAGCTTGACTATTGCAAGGTACAGAGGAATAAGATGGCTCCAGATGGGATACAGAAGTGTGAGCAATTCCTGATCTCATCCGACACCTATAGATCAGGGGTGTCAAACGTAAGGTCCAAGGGCCGGATGCAGCCTCTGGAAGCTCTTTATCTGGTTTTGGTCTCTTCCAGCATCGCCACCATCTGCTATCAGCAGCTGAACTGGTGCTGAAGTATTACTGCTGATAGGGCAGCCGGTGTGATAATCCAGCTCTCCCATTTCTGGAAAATATGATCTATTTTTTGAATTTTTCTCTTCTGCCATTTGCAGCTAATGGATCTCTAAGAGAGGAAACGAGTGCTTATTTCTGGTCACGAACTACATAATGACATCACATTCTGCTTTGTGACCTCATCTCTGTCCCTCAGCAGCCATCATGAATGCTATTCGGCCCACTGTTTGACACCACGGCTAAAGATGTGTTCTTCTCATGTGATGACAGGGAACTGTAAAGAAAAGAGAACCATAAAAATGCTCTTCTCTGTATTGTGTCAAAGGTAGAGTTCCACAGAGAGCCCCAGAAAAATGTCTCTTGTCTGGTAGAAATTGGTTTACTTTCCTTTAAAAAGTCTATATGGAAGAACCCTACTATTTGCCTCAACTTCCACTTTAAGAAAATGTTGGTTCCTGGCATACTTTTTTTAAGCAAATCCACATTTAATAACACAGCAAATCCACCCTTAATGACAGGTCTCATGAAGCTTGATTAATTTTTTTATACACACCATAACTGAATTTGATTCTGTGGGCATATCTATATCGAGCATCGACAAAATCTATTCGTCATTCTTTCTCTCTTTTCATTTAATCTACTGTCCTCAAGCTAAGGCCATAAATCCTTCTAGGAAAGCCATATAGTGGGAAATGTGGACCGTATCTTTTCAGGAACATTTTTTGTAATGATATTGGGGGTTCTCTGTCCTGGAACATTAACAGGAGAGATTTTTTAAAACTTTTTATTTGAATATCCAAATCTCAGTCACATTCCTACCATTTTGAAGGAGAGGGGAAATGCCCCGGGCACAGTACTGCTAGAGCGGAGGGTGGCAATGAGTTGGCTTGGCTCTCAGAGAGGCAAGTGGTGTTTGGCCCGCCTACCTTCCCTTGCCTCCATACAGTTCCGAAATGGAACAGTGCCGGAACAGTGCACGGGGTTTGGGGAACCAGCGGAGGGGCAGTGCTCCTCCTTCTCTGTCCTTGAATGGTCCATTGGCTGGGTCTGCAACTGCCAGATCTAGGTTACCTTCTGTTCTTGGAATAAAAGCTAGTGGATGAGCACGTTTAAAAAAATCCCATATAATTTTTGTATGTTAATGGCTGACAAATCTACCAGCTGCACCTGCCCATAACTGTATATACACATGTGAAGGTGCACACAATAGTCACTAAGAACTTCATACTCTCTATTATTGTGGTTCTCCACATGAAACGGGCTTGCAGCTATGGGAACGTCATCTTCAGACATCACATTTTAAGCATTTGGCTCGCATATAAAAGCACACTTTGTCCATTTCATTAGCAGAAGCTCTGAAAGTCTGGGTTCATTTCATAAACTGGCTAAGAAATTTAAGCAGTAATTATAAAATGATCAATGACATTTCCACTCCATCTGCTGGGTGGTGAATGAATCAAAGTAAAGACATCTCAACCATTTGGCACGGAGAAAACATGGCAATGGATATCATTTGGCAATACAAGCCTGGTTCTTCAGTTAAAACAGAACAAGATTCAACAATACTCTATATCCAGCAGAAAACCATGCAAATAAGCCCACAAAAGCTACTAGTCCCTCAAAATTAGCTCATCTGACCCACAGAATTAGCTTTGCCATGGTTGCCAATGCTAATATACAATCTAGGGGACACTTCCTTCCCAACCCCAAATATTGCAAATATTATTGCAAACAGAATACACTGGGAATTTAATGGGGTAAAGCAGGAATGTATTTACCACCTGTCACTCCGGACAGGACTGGGAGGGCCACAGCCTAGGTGAGCTTACCTAGGGTAACCCTGGGGGACATCCTTGTCCTAAGAGGGGGTGAGGTGACAGGACCCCACAAGGCTCAGAGGGCCAGAGAACCTCAGGTTGAGGGAGAAGTAGGGCCTATCCTGGCCTCTGGCAGAGAAGGTAGGTGCAGGAGCCAGCCCCAGGCCCTACATTTGTGCAAGGGTGTTCCGGGAGGCCTCTGAAAGGAAGGGGGAGCCAGGAGTGGACCCTGGGCCTTAAAAGGAGGCCCAGCCTGGCCCAGGGAGGCAGTCTCTGGCTGGCCGGCTAGGAAGAAGGATGTGCAGGGAGGCTCACAACCTCCTTACCTTGACAGGCTACCCAGCCCATACTGGACCGGGACACGAGAAGCTCCAGGGGGGCTTGCCTTGGCAGTGAGCCAGAGGCAAGACCGGGGAAGCAAGGGTCCTACCCAGTGTAGGATGGGGAAGGCCCTCACCCCTTGCCGACATCGGGACCAGCAGTCGTCGGACCTCGCTGTAAGCTTCATTGGCCCTGTGATGTTAACAAGGCCTCATGAGTGCCAAAGCCTTGACGCGATTAAACCACGTAAGTAAACAGAGAGAGATTCCTTTTGCATCGAGGGGAGCTGCGTCTGACCCACACCACGCCACAGCCCCCCCACCTCCCAGGGAGACCTTGGCCTCCCGGGGGTGAGGGAGATGACACCGCCCAATCGTTGAGACTGTTATGTGACTGACCTGGCTAATTTGCACCATGCCTCAAGAACAGTCTAGGGTAGGTGAAAAAATTTTCTGCCAACCAGATAAGAAGCAAAAAATTTCTGCCCAAAACACAGCCAGCTACTTTCAAAATATCCATAGGTTGACTAGGATGGAGTGCAGCGGCTCACAAGTTCCAAAAGTGAGCCTGAAGCATGGAGTGCAAACATGCAGGTTTTGCTCCTCCCGCAATGTAAAAAGCACCAGTCAGGAGTGAACCACTTCCCCCCTATCTTGCTTGCGTTGGGCAGAACAAGGGAAAGCCTGCCTTTAATGGTAGTGATGAATTCATGGCAGCTAAAGCAAAGCGGTGGCATCTCCTCCACTTTGCTTCACAGCCATGAATGCCTCTAAAAGCAAGGGGTAGGGGCTGCTTTGCACTAGCATTCAGGAGCCTGAATGACTTAGCATACCCCCAGCCCGGAATGGATACCTCTGGATACTAAAGGCTATCTGTATTATCACTGTTCTCCATTGACATCATTAGCTTCAAGAAATTACAGTTCTTGTCTTTTTTAAAAACAAACTAGAAGCAATCTTTTGCAACTTGCACTTCCTTTATTTTTACATTTAGAGGCATAAAGGATTGATAATTTTGCATTACGTCACTGGAAGATTAATTTTTCATTGGAATAAGAATAAGAAGAACAATGTTCAGATGTTGTGCCTTTATACCTGAATTGCTGTACAGAAGACATGTCAGAAAAGGAATTTGTCATCTTATCTGTTATAGACAATTCCTTGGGGGAGGGTAATAAAAAATCGTATAGTAAAGAAATAAGAGCATTCTACAGATGGGAAGATTAAATTCATACGCTTTTTGTGATGTGTCACATCAAATTCGCACACAGTATGAATCATAGCACGTGCATTTTATTTGTGTGCTGGACTACCCACTTGTTTTATAGAAGGTGGAACACAGCTAATGTTAATTGGCTCAACCCTATCCAACTTTTCAGCACTTATGCAGCTGTGTCAGCTGCATGTGTTGCATCCTGCGGTGTGGGAAAAACTGTTACAGAGGCCTCCTCAGGAGAAGGGAACATTTGCAAAAACATAAAAAATCACCACTAGATCAGGCCAAACGCCCATCTAGTCCAGCTTCCAGTGGCCCACCAGATGCCTCAGGGAGCACACAAGACAATAAGATGCCTGCATACATGCATCTGGCATTCTGAGGTAGCCTATATTTAAAACAACCAAAAGAAGTTGGTTTTGGTCTTTTCCTCTATTCCATGTGAGGCAACAGACTGAAAAAACAAAGGAGGTACTTTTAAAGCAGAATAAGACTAGTGAAAACTGAAAGAAAAGTATTGATCAGAGAATAAGATTTCCTATCTATGGGTGAGAAAATACTTTATAGCTAGATGGACATATCAAGGAGGCATATGTGAAGGGGAAAAAAAGCTAACATCTCATTAATGTAGTTCTGTGCTGCAGATATATTGCTCCCAACATTAGTACATTGCCACACAAAGGTAATATTTTTCACTAAGGACTGTCACTTTGTTATATACTTGCTCTTCTTTGTGAACAAAATCCATGCCTAATAAAAGTGTGATTGTAAAAAAACAAAATTCAACCAAAGTACTGTGTTGGATCCTTTCAAAGAACATTTCATCCCTGTTTTGTGAAAAGCAATCTGTGCAAATAGGAACAGTGGAACATAAAACATTTATACTGCATGAGAGATCTTGATGCCTCACTTTATCTTCTTAACTATAAATCAGTGTGGAATAGTCTTGCCACAGCATTAACCACCAGCATCCCGTGAGTTAAGAATTTATTGAATATTACTTTTGAGAGGTGAAATATCTTTTGGGTAAATGTAAGTAATGCCTTTGAGCGTCTGACATAACTGACTATAACTAACCCATAAACGATTCATGTGGACTTTTTTTTCTCTCTCTGAACATTTTATACAGCTCTTGTGACACCCAGAGCACCCAAAACACAGGAAAAGTCACAAATCTACCACCAGTGTTGCTAAACTAACATTTTACATGTTTACCATTTACTAAACATGTGCTAAAGCTTACCACCATTTTACTAAACTAAACTACACTTTACTAAACATTTGCCAACATTTTACTAAACGAAAAAGGCAGCATGATGTCAAGGCCTCCTCCAGAATAGCACATATTGAACACAGAAAGTTATGTGGTGACACATATCAAGATTGTGGAACTAGCAATGCTTGAGATGAGGTTGGGGTCCTCTTGCCAAAGTCCTGGGATGCAGTTGATGATTTGCTCTTGTGTGGAACTGCAAATGTACCTAGGTGGTCTTTCCCCTTACTTCCCAGGAAGATCGCCTAACACTGCCACTTCTAGGTTATTGGTGGCTCTGGGACAAAACACTGCACCGGGAGCCCATCTCACTCCCTGTTCGCCTCATGCTAATGCATAGAAAACTAACAGTGCCACTTTGGGGTCAGCCCAGCCAGATACAGCCCTCTTCTGAGTATGGGCCTTTGGCCAGAGTCCAACCTGTCCGTTCCTGATGTCATCTCTACATAACATTCATTCACATGCAGTTAGTGGGATTTGTGGTGGGGCTAACACAGTAACAACTCAAATGTCATTCAATAGTCAGTATAATGGTCCAATCATAACCCCCTCCCCCCATCAATGTAACTAGTGTTAACGCCAGCCGAGGCTGCTTTATGGCTGTTGCAAGCAGCTGCTGCTGGCCCACCAGCGGGGAAGTCAGTGGCCTCATGAGCACTGACAGACCCACAGAAACCCACCAGAGAAGATAAGCTTGCACAGGAGGGAGGCAGGGAGGGGGCTGAACAGGGTGAGAAAGGGTGGAACAGGAGGAGGGATGGACAGAATGGTGCAGTGGTGGGGAGGGAAGGAGGGCAGATCAGGCCTGGGATGAGCAGGATTGGTGGTGGCCAGATCCATCTTCACAGAGTATCACAAACTTGTGCCAGCAATTGAGCAAGGGGATAAATTTCCCCTACTGGAAGAGACCTCCAGCAACCAAAAAAGTGACAAACATCAGGAATCACACCGATACCGTTGCATCACTGTACAGGGATTTAGGTAGAAGTGGGTTGTAAGTCTTCTTTTCATTTTATTAATATTCTCAGTTGGATAGCAAATTACACCAGGCAGCTTCTAACTATTAACTAAGAATGATAGTTTTTGAAGTTTGTGCCTGGAGAAGCAGAGTGGAAGGAGCAGCCATAGCAGCACACTTTGGAACTCCCCAGTTCAGCACCTGTATCTTTCATCACATCGCCAGTCTTCAACCAAGAAGTGTCGTGGGGCTGCTAAAGCCTCCCACATGATGTGTAGTTTGGCTTCGTGAACTGTTCTTGACTCTGTTTCAGCCAGCAATTTCAGCTCAATATTATGCTCAAGAAGATGGCCAGAGACCAAATAGTGTAGACAGGCTTACAACTGGTTTCTGGGTGTCTACTTAAGAGTAAATTCCATTAATTTCTATAGCCCCAGGTAAATTTGCATAGGACTGCATCTTTAGCATCATATTCCCAACCATTGAACAACCAATGCCTCCTTGAAGTTCTGTCACAATCTACCCCCAAATAAAGCTTAAGACCTTGTTATCGCAATCCCAACTTGTCTGTCGTCCAAAAAATTCATTCTTGATTGTTGGCCAACTGTGAATTTTCAAAAGTGGAAAAAAGCTTTAAGGATAGCACAGAGACTAGAGCATTTTAAAATAAATGAAATGAGCCTTTATATCCTTGATTTGGGGGAAATCATATGGATGAACACGAGATATTTGGTTTAATTAGGAAAACCTTCTTTTCTGGGAGTTGATCCAAAACAGATAACAACAATGGATGCATGCTTATTAGCACCATGGCTTTTACATAGAGCTGAGAGTATTGCATCCTATCATTATGAACAGAATTCCAAATAACATCATATCCAGTTGCAGAAAGCTGGGCTATCTATCGTTTAACTGAATTGATAAAGGTAGAGGGGATGGTTTCTGCAGGTGTCCAGGCCAGATATCCACATTATCTGTTTGTCTCTAATTGCTTGATGAAAATCCAATTGTATATCAATTATAAATGTTATGGAAAATGCATTTAATCCAATGCAATCAAACCCAATTGGTACACCAAAAGGACAGTGTACACAGCTATCTTAGCCAATATCATTACAGATAATTTGAAGAATATGTGTCACATAAATCTGGCAATGCATAATTCAGTTAGAAGCTTTAATTACTTCTAGACACAGGTGTCACCTGCGCACTTACAAAAAAAAATTGTATGCCTAAACCTTTGCCATTTGCCTGACATGACAAATTATTAACCCAAAATGGGTTAACAATTGCCATTTTAAGGCCCACTCAGAAGTCTCTAACCTCTATTCATTATCTGCAAGTTGTTCTAGGAAAGAATAAGGGAAGTAACCTGGATCCTTTCAGCACTGCTAAATCCACTCCAGTGTGGTCATTGTATTGTCTATGCAGTCTAGTTGCCAGTATACCAGCTGTGACTGAAAGAAGCTCCAGTCCTTATACAATATGTAGCGGAATTTCTTTTTTCTATTGTAAAAATCAACAATAGACGTCGAAAAACTGCAGAGTGCTCCTAAATTTAATCATATTTATTTTTCTTTTAGTATCATGGAGAGGCATTCATTTAGTAGTAGTTTGTATATGGTTTGCCTGCCTTTGTTACTTGTTTATTTTATGCCATTAAAGGTTTTTTGGAATTTGAATTTGGACTGAAAGAAGCAACAGTTCTACAGTATCCAATTATCTCAGCAAAGGACCTTATTTAAATCAATAGATGAAAAAAGAGTGGCTGTATTGCAATGCTAACCCATCACCATCACCTCTGCTAACAAGGCAAGAGGCACTTTTTCCAAGTGGTGTTCCTCTTATATTTAGCAGGGGGAGAGTAATTGTCTCTCTTCACCCCCCGGCGCAGTGTCTTTCTAGTGGCTGTTGCTGGTGGTGGTCTGCATTTTTTTTTAGATTGTGAGCCCTTTGGGACAGGGAGCCATTTAACTTTATTATTACTATTTGCCTGTAAACCACTTTGTGAACTTCGTGTTGAAAAGCGGTATATAAGCACCTGTTGATTGATTGATTGATCACCCAAATCCTAGTCAGAGGAAACACCCTATGTGTTGAGAGTGAGAAAATAATCAAACTCACACAGTGAGCCATCAAACCATTGAGACACTTAAGTTCCAGGGTAGCAAGATGAAAATCTAGGGCAGCTATTTTCAACCACCGTGCCATGGCACATTAGTGTGCTGCAAATTCATTCATTCATTCATTCATTCATTCATTCATTTTATTTATACCCCTCAAATGGTCCTCAAGTGTTCTGCAGGAATTTGGGAGAAGGTCAGTTATTAGTAGGACCATTGGGGTATGTTAGCCCCCACTGACAGCACAGTGTTAGTGCCATGCCAATGTGGTGTGAGATGAAAAAGGTTGAAAATCACTTGTCTAGGGTAACCCATAGTTGGAGAACTTGCCTTCCCAATCAGTCTGAGTAAAGTTCATCCAGGACTTTTCAAGTCATCCCCTCTTCATATTGGCAGTAGCCAGAGAGGGCAGTGGCATGGTAAGTACTGCAGGAGCTGTAATATGCCATGTAAGTGGCCCCTCCCATTCATCATCAGAGCCATTCCAGGCAGTAACTGTGTGTTACTGCATGTTGCTGTCTAGAACGGCTCTGACAGTGAGAGGGATGATGCTCTTACACAGCACATTGCAGAGCCTGCAGTGCATACCATGCTGATCCCCCCACTGGCTGCACTAGTGCATATAGGGAATGTAAACAGGATGTCATACAGGTGTTTGTGATGGAGAATATTCCTCACCTTTAGACATTAGCTGCATCTTGTTAGGACGTAATCCTAACCTGGAGTTAGGCTGGCACAGTTAGGCCAGCAAAGTTTGGCCAGCACAAGGTGTCGTAAATTTCTGTGGTTCTTTAGCTTTTGGCAAATAATGTAGAGGTTCAGAATTTCAAACTTCTTTAGCTTTTGGCAAATAATTCTGCTGTTCAGAATTTCAAACTCCATAAACACCATAAAGTATTTTTGGATCACTCTCACAGTCAGAGAGGCCAGTACACAAGCGTGTGCCATCCTTCATGACTCCCAGAGTGGTCCAAAAACACTTTACAGAGGCCCTTGTGCCAGCCAAATTTTGCTGGCCTAGCTGTGCCAGCCTAACTCCAGGTTAGGATTGCGCCTTCAATATCATTGGATTACATATGAGGAATAGTACAAATGAAGCTCTGTTATGTTATTCTGTTATGCCACAACCAAACATTCAAAGGTGGCCAGTGATTGCTGCTAGGCGCACTTCATTTTTCCATCTCTAAGGTTCTGATTCGCATTCCATCCACAATTTAAGAGTAATGGATTTGGTGGTCTCAGTTCATATCTAGTGGACATTGGTCTACATCAATCTTACTCAAGTGAAACCTACAAGTCTTAAATTAAATGAGTTTTTTTTATCTCAGTTCAGTCTCCAGTGAACACCAGTTCTTATCAGAAAAGCACTACACATAAATCATCATAATTCATTGGCAAAACCACTGCAAGACTGAAAAAGAAAAGCCCTAATTTAGTACAGGGGCAGTTAATTTATTTTTTCCTTAAGTAAAAAACAAACAAAAAAAGGGTGCCCACTTTAACACATTGAAAATAAAAAAATGTCATTAAAAAGTGTGTAATCACATAGTCATGCAAATACATATAATTTTTAAAGAAAAAAAACACCACCCACATTTAATAATGTCATATGTGTACTTACTCTTCAAAAATATGACTTTGTGTTGTTACTTTGTGATTTATATTGACTCCTGTCAGCGATTTTGTATTTTGACGTTTTATAGTTTTTCAATTATAACAGCTTCCTTTTATTTTGGATAGGAAAAGCAAAGTATTAAATAGAAAAATCAATGTATTAATCTAGAAAATAAATCCATAAAATAAATATTTGCGACCATTATTTTAATGATGATTTGCCGAGAAACATTTAAGTGTTACATTATAGGGAAAATATGCAAATCTTGACTATGTTTTCAAGATATGGGAGAGTGTGGCCACCTTTTCAGTAGCGCTACTTCTGCTAAGGTGTCACCGCAGCTTAGAGGTACTCTGCAAAGTGATGCTTCAGTAGAAATGGAACTGATAAAAGGGCATCTTGCATGATAATGGGGCTCTCCATGTGCTTTAGCACCATCTCTGGACAGAATGTGTGGTCTAGAACTGCCAATGAATTATCTTCAACGCAAGGGGTCTTTGTGGTATTCAGTGGCGTAGCTAGATCATTTTATCACCTGGGGCCCATAAATTTTTGACACCTTACTGATATGCCAAAATTATTTATTTATTCGTATTTTTAAAATTTTCATTTCACTGAATTGTGAAATTCCTCATTGAATGATATATAACATGATGGTATTATTTCCTTATACCAGGGACACGGTGGCGCTGCAGGTTAAACCGCTGAGTTGAGCTTGTTGACCAGAAGGTTGGCAGTTCTGAGCTCCCTTGGGAGCTCAGAGTGCAGAGTGAGCTCCCATTGCTTGTCCCAGCTCCTACCAACCTAGCAGTTCTAAAGTACCTAAAAATGCGAGTAGATAAATAGGTACCACTTCGGTGGGAAGGTAACAGCATTCCGTGTGCCTTGGCATATAGTCATGCTGGCCACATGACCACGGAAGCTTGTCCTTGGACAAACGCTGGCTCTTCAGCTTAGAAACGGAGATGAGCACTGCCCCCTACAGTCAGTCATGACTAGACTATTTGGTCGTGGGGAAACCTTTACCTTTTTATTATTCCTTATAACCACTATTTTCACAATGTTTCCGTCTAGTGGTGTCACCCCCGAAGGGTAGCAACCTGCACCTACCCCATACCTCCTGCCTAGGTATGCCACTAGTGGTATTCATTCAGGGGTTCTTTAGAATATAAGCTGATATAGAAACAGCTCCCTTGAGGAAGAAAGTATGAAAAATCACTGTATGACTTTGCTGAAGTATTTACTAATATTGCCTTCATTTATACGAGTCATGTGGTCGTATTAGTCATGTGCTGGAAGAAATATATTTTCTTTGAACATATATGGATATATGGACTCAGATTCTTAGTCCATCTAGCTCAGTATTGCCTACAGTGACTAGCAGTGGTTCTTCAGGGTTTCAGGTAGGGGTCTTTTCTTTCCCTACCTCGAGATGACACCATTTGAACTTATGGCCATCTGCCATTCTCTTCACCACTAATGGCAACATGGTATGATTAGCTGATAGCAAAATGGAATTACTCTACATGTTCCATCACCACATGTACAGAATTTAAAGCAAGAAGTTTTCAAGGGGAAACATTTGTTCCAAACAGTTACAACGGCTCCAGCAGTCATACATAACGCAACAGAATATTGATGCAAATTTTAAGTAAGTGTTGCTTGGGGAAATGGAAAGGGAATCGCCGTTCTCAGCATCCGGACGCTTTGTTGAAGTGATACATTGCATTATGCAGCACATTATGGTGAGTTACAGCCCAACTACATACAGAGGTTCACACTGATATCTCTGTTGGAGCAGTGCCGGTTGCTGCATGAAACAGTAGGAAACCTCTGTCCAGTATTAAATAGTGTGGAGTTCCTGCTGCTTGTATGACACTTGCCTCAGCATGAAAACTGCGCCGCTACAAAAAGAACCACTGAAGGGTAATGAGGTAGTAGTTAATGTTGACATAACGTCAAAAGGAAAATGTCCTTCCTAGAAATGAGGTGTGGGGTTAAGACGAGGCAAACTTTCTGAATGCAATTGCAGAGCCCAGAGTTGGTGCAGTGCCTGGCTGAGAGGTTGTGCTGTGATCCTGAAAGTTCACATTTCTTGCACTGCAGCCGTGATGAAGTGGCCTTAAGGAAGCAGCTCTCACTCAGTTTCATCCTCATCACCATGGCTGTCACTATCTACAAGATGTTGCATTGCATGTGGAACAGCCCTCGCTCAATTGTAGCATCTATCCTTAGGGTGCAAAAGGTCTCAGGTCTAATTCCCATAGCCTCCAGGAAGTGCAGGAAAAAAGAATGTGTCTAATACCCTAAAATATCAATGTAGGCAATCCTGAACTAAATTCAATACAACAACCTTTACTGGCATAAGTTAGCAGTACCAGTAAAAGCAGCAATAAGGACATGATTAAAAACATAACTAAAATATATATAAGTAGCATCAGAGAGGCTTGTCGCTATACTTCCCTTCGACCATCATCAGAAAGTTGGCAACCCCCACCATCCTTTCCCCTGAATAATCCATGGAACTCCTGGATATTGAATTATTTGAACTGCTTGGCTTCCAGGGTATGTTCCCCTTTGAATTTTCATATTCCATTCCATTATAGGCAAATGGCTACTTACCTCTCTTTTTTGACTAACTCGAAGGAGTGCTGTGCCATCACTTTAGCCAGATTCAGTGTTACTCCATCTGGTCACTTTTGGGAGATACCGTAAGATTCCCTATCAAGATTGATGCTGCTTGTGCAACTCATCCTGGATCGAGTCCCTCACCTTCTGTAATGTCCTATCCACGCTGACTTGCGCGTTACCCATGCAGAACCAGTCTTAGCAGATAAGAGTGGTATCCCTGACCTTGAGAACTAAATTCTGAATTGCTACAAAACAGTTGCCTATGTTCCAAATAGGTGCTGCGTATGGCCTTTAAATCCCTTAATGGCAGCAGTTCCCAAACCTATCCTGATCGCAGCGCCCTTTTTTCATAGTGCCCTAACACTGCCCTATCACATAGTGCCCATAGTGCCTTTTTTCATAGTGCCCTATCATAGTGCCAGTTATGATGGTGGTGCCCAGGAGATCTAAGAAGAAGAGATCGCCATGCAGCAAGAGAAGGAGACAGCCACCAGCACCCCTGAAGATAGTGCAAGATCACATGCAAGCTTGGGCCAATTATGATGGTGGTGCCCAGGAGATCTAGGAAGAAGAGATCGCCAGGAACATCCTGCGGCACCCTTGTGAGTTCACCGCAGCATCCTCGGGTGCCACAGTACACAGTTTGCTTTATGGCTTGAAACCAGGGTTAATCAAAGACTACCTGCTCCTATACAATCCTGCCCACCTATTGAGTTCTGCATGAGTGGCCATTCTCCAGATTTCTCCGTGATTTGAGGCAGGTAGCTACCAGGCAAAGGTCCCTACCAGTCCAACTCCTGATTTCCCTGCCCCACACAACAAAATATGCCGCCTAAGCTAGTGAGCAAAACTCCTCACTGCTTTTTCTTTTCTTGCCAGTGATATGCCTAGAATTACACTCCTCTCAGGGAGCAATCCTAACCTGGATCTAGGCCAGCACAGTTTGGCCAGCACAAGGGACATCATAAAGTATGTTTGGACCACTCTCAGAGTCAGAGATGCCAGCACAGAGATGTGCATCATCCTTCCTGACTCCAAGAGTGGTCCAAACATCCTCCCTGACTCTGAGTGGTCCAAATGTGCTTTACCGTGTCCCTTGTGCAGGCCAAACTTTGCTGGCCTAACTTTGCTGGCCTAACACCGGTGGTGGGATTCAGGGGGTTCACCCAGGTTCTATAGAACCGGTTGTTAAATGGCCGGGGCCCGCCTACTCACTTACCTTGGCTGGCTTCAGGGTTGTTGTTTTTTTGTTCTGGCTATGACGTCATAGAATCCCACCACTGCCTAACACCAAAGTAGGATTGCGCTCTCAATTCCTTCTTGTTTCATTTTTCATCCTTGCTTCCATCCTTGTTGTCTTTCCTTGAATATACTCCTGTCTATTGTAGCATTTTTTTTTGTATGGCTCTGGGAGCAGGTAGGACAGGTGTACTTTTTCAAGTGCTTGTTTGGTCCAGAGAGCATCTAGTCTACCAGCTGCCTGGTGCTGGTGCTTCTGCGGTGCTGCCAGGAAGTGATCTCTCAGACTCAACCAAGTGCCATGAGCCACCCGCCTAGTGTAGGAGGCCCTTAGGAGTGGGGCCCAATTGACCGAAAGCCCCCCTCTCTCCCCCACCATTTTTTATGTGTGTTTACATCAGTTTCCAATTTTTTAGAATGGTTTTGTGCATTAGACTGCATCTAAAGCAAATAGCACTGAGATGTTTTGTCAAGAGTACAAAGAGGTTAATAAGCAAGACCAGTTGCATTTTTTTTTTGCTTTATTCTGTTCCCAACAATACACTTGTTATTCAAGTTATTTGCATGGCTTTGTTCCGGGGTAGATTGTTTGGAAGTTCTCTGATAAAAGAGGCAGATGACATTCAATCCTGAAACAAAATTGTTATGATTTTGACTTTCCAAAATATGACTGGAATGTTGATTGAAGATACAATACTGGGTTTTCAGACAGAATGAATTACTGTTAGATGGTTGCAGAATATGCTGGTGAAATTATTGTGAATTGGCAGTTGTTTCTTGAGGGAGCTTTGTGCTGTCTGCCTTACCAGGCTCCTTCCATGCAACCCAAAAAGACTTTCAAACCACATAAAATAGTTACTTAATGGTGAACATTTTATATGTGCATATCTTGCCATAACTGGGAAACAGCAATGTATGTTATTTTACCTATTGAAGTTGTATCATAATATGACTTCTTTAATGTATGTATATTGGCACATGTTTTAATGTATATTGGCAGGTCCCTTCCTTGCCTTAAGGTGCAATCCTAACCTGGAGTTAGGCCGGCACAGTTAGGCCAGCAAAGTTTGGCTGGCACCAGGGCCACTGTAAAGCACATTTGGACCACTCTCGGAGTCACTCAACCCAAGTTGATCCAAACTTGCACCAGCTACAGTAGTTGACCTGACAGGCTGGCACAGACTTACAGACCAATCCTATACTGTGCCAGAACAGGCCGGTTGGGAGGCCTGTGCTGTGTCCAGTGCAGAATAGGAGGCATTGGAGGCCACCTCATGGTAAGAGGCAATTATCCAAGAGTAAGCCCTGGCAACCCCAATAGGGCTACTCAGAGCTGCGCCAGTGAAATCACTGATGCAACTCTAGACGTCTCATGCAAGGCCTACCAGGTCAGGGGTGGTGATTAGGATCCAGCCAGTGCCAGATCCTGGCACAACCACCCTCCCCTGGCTGGGCTGCCCATAGGTCCGCCCTCTCTCTGCTCTCCCGCCACCCCAATCCGCTTCTCAGGCCAGCCCAAGGGATATGCACCAGCCTAAACCGACCTCCGGATTGCGCCATTAGGCCTTTGGAGGTTGAAACTCCCCTGTGCATGTTGGTGCCATTGCATGGGGCATTGGATTGGGCTGACTGTTGCCTTATTCAGAAGTTCTATAACTGTATCTCCTAGATCATGAGGAGAAACTTCCCCAAGTATAGCATTTGCTCCCACAGATAAATGCTGTTCCGTGGGCACAGCTACGGCATAGGGACAGGACTATGGAGCCTATTAACATGGGACAGACCTAGCATTTGTGCAATAACTGTGAGCACCATCTACATCCACACAATTTCTGAATAAGGCTCTTGAGTTCCAGTGTGTTGCATGGCTGAATAGATACTATGCATGCATTAATTAACCTCCATCATGCATCCCATTTTTTTTTTCTAAATTCAGCGGCACCAGGCACTTGAGCATTTTCTTGTAGAGAAGAAAATTCAAAAATTTGATCATTTTGGTAACAGATTTTTGTCCCTTTTCAAGTGCTAACTTATTCTTTTTTAGCGGAGCCAACAAGATGTTTTCCCCCCCAAGTAACTATGTTAGTAGCATATTAGTAATTATGCTGAGGTTCAGAAAATTAAAATGTGATATATAGAGATCCCTTGTGGAAATATTTTCAATATGTCAGGCAGGGCTTTCCTTCTCAGCAAATACTTTACTTTTGAATTGTTTTCACAATGGACACATTAATTTGTCCATGTTGTAAATCACAAGGAAATGCACTGCGGTATGTATTCACATTCTCTTCCTTTTTTTTTTTTTAGAATGGCACTCATATAACCCACCGGAAGTGATGTGATAGCTGGAAGTGACATCATCAAGCAGGAAGTTCTGTCAGTGTGATGTAATTAAATGACACTCCTGGAATGCAAACTGGCATTCTTGGACTGCAGCAATTGCACAACCGTGAAACATCCCTGACAGAAGCAAGATGAAGACAAAAATATGACATAAAAGCACTGAACTAAATTTTTTTTTAAAAGAACACTCACTTTAAAATTCATATTATAACACTCATAAAAGAAATATAGCAAGAGTAAGGTCTGCAACCCACTTGACATCAGGTCCCAACCCACAGTTTGAAGAAATTGCTCTACCCATTTCCTAATGCAAAGCTTGCAAATTTGCCTTTCAAATTTGTTGTGGCTGCTGTCTGAGCGTGCAATCCTAAATTGAGTTAGGCCAGCATAAACTAAGCCAGCAAAGTTTGGCCAGCCCAAGGGCCACCGTAAAGTATGTTTGGACCACTTTTGGAGGCAGAGAGGCCAGCACACAGACATGAACCATCCTCCCTGACTCCTAGAGTAGTCTAAATGCTTTATGATGACCCTTGTGCTGGCCAAACTGTGCTGGCCTAACTCCAGTTTAGGATTGTGCTCTGAGGGTGCCTGCTATTTTTCGCACTGCAGAGTCAATAGCCACCCTCCTTGCTTTAAGAACAGCAGTGGAAAAATAATCCCAAGAATTTTTGCTTCCCCACAATGCTCTGAACCATCATTATCCACCGTAAAAGAGAAAACATTGCAAAACTGCATTGCTCCTGGTCTACATTCTGATTTCTTACAAACTTTTAAATATTTAAAGAATAATTCATGACACCCGCACACTGACGCACACCCGCACACCCTCCCATTGTCTACCGGGCTGCAGTTTTTATAGCTGTTCTTTGTGAAGTAATATAAATAATGTATATTCCGAAAATGAAAGCTATTCCATGAGAGACACTCCATTTATCCATTGCCAGATGTAGTGGGATGAGAGCTGGCTCAATTCTGCAGGCTCAATTGTTCTCTGTGGATCACTCTGAGCAACCTCCTGATCTGCAAGTCATCTCCATTCACGCAAATGGTCTTGCTTTGTCACAACTGCTTCTTCACTGAAATTATGCATCTATTATGAAGAAAAGAGGAGTATGTGTGGAGCAGCCCTGAATATTCAGGGATGTAAATTCTCATAGTATACTGATAACATTAGGAGCCTCCCCCCCCCATGCATCTGCCATGGCCTGGTTCACGGCTCAATATACGCTCAATGCTATGGGCCCCCTGCAATGCCAGAAATCACATTCCAGTGGTGCAGTGTGTTTATGGCAATCACAACTTGCAACCCACCCTTCAGTGCAGCTGGGCCACACTGATAGCCTCCAGAAAAGCCCCAGTGCCTGTAAGTAAGAAGGTGGGTGGGCAGAATGCGGAGAGGAGGAGCATACTGGAGACCAGGACAGGGAATATGGAACAGGATAGGACATGGGCAGGAGGTGTGGACTGATGGTTGAGCTGCTGGTACTGCCTGAAGCTAAGCAGGAGAATCTGTGGTCTATTTTTGGATGGGAGACAGAATGCCAGGTTGTGACAAGCTATAGTACCTGTTGTGGCAGAACGGGGTCACTGTGGAGCTGATTGGCCAGTGTGGGAATGTTGTGAGGACCTGTCCAGGCTGGACTTACGATCACCTGCTGAAGCTCAATGTCATACGGCCAGAGGAAAGACCACACTGTGAAGGCTACATCTGGGACTGACGATTCAGTGAATTACAGAAGGCCGGTGATGCGCAGATCGTGCGTCGTCGCCTTTGCCCCGCCCCCCTGCGAGAGCAGGGAGACGGAGCGCTAAGGGCTGGCCGGCCGGGGAGCGGGGCAGGCGGCGCTGTGCGCGTGCACCTGCCTCGCCCCATCAGTTTTGCTCCGGCCGGCGAAACCCGCCCTCCCTCCCAAGGTTCCAGGCTGAGCGGTGCTGGTCGCTGCGGGGCCGGGTAGGAATTTTTTGAGGGTCACCTGATTGGCTTAAGGGGGCCCTCTTTTTCGCCTACCCCAGACTGGTTCCGTTGGGATCGGGCTTAAATAGTTGGTCACTTTCTAGGCAAGGGGAGTGCGGGTCAGGGTAGGTAGGGTCAATTGGTGTGCACCTGAGGCGGCATGGGCCGGGCTGGCTAGGCTGGCCGCACGAGGCAACTCCGGCCCGGTGCCGGCTGGGTTGGCTCGGCCTGGGCGTGCAAAGGCTGCTGAAGGGCGAGGCCCAGGTGAGCCGGCACAGCCAGCTGCCTCGCCTTCTGGGCGGCAATGAGGGGTCGGGTTGGTACCCTCCAATCACGACTCTGAGCCAGGTGTGACGCCCGTCGGTCATCCAGACCAACCGGGGAGGCAGACGGTTAGAGCCGTTTCCCCAACCAGGACCCACACTCAAGTTGGTAGCCCTGCTGTTCTCATTGTTGTAAGTTAATTAATAAAGTGGCCCTTAGTACCATATCTCTGTCTCCTGTGATTATTTCAGGGTGGCGGGTAATACTGTATATTGGTAATGGCAGCTCTGCT
Source organism: Lerista edwardsae (assembly GCA_029204185.1). Taxonomy (NCBI): domain Eukaryota; kingdom Metazoa; phylum Chordata; class Lepidosauria; order Squamata; family Scincidae; genus Lerista; species Lerista edwardsae. Next base: position 19,023 of record JAJKFI010037699.1, read on the forward strand.
GATATCGTATTCCCCTTTTTGGCCTCAATCCATTGTATGTGCATTCTCTTAGTCATGGGAAAGTATAGAGAACTGGAAAAGACAGGATTGAAAAAACAGAGATCACCGCTCACGGCAGATTGAAGTAAAACTGTATCCACAACAATGAAAAATAAATCTCTGAATTCTCATCACAGGCCTCCGTAAATGAAAGGGAATGTGGGCAGCAATTCCATACACGGTGATCAAATGAGAATCATATACAGTACATTGTAACAGTAAAGTTTCTGTCCCTTTATCTTCTATTCAAACAGAGACAATTACACTCTGCCCAGATCTACAGAATGCTGTTTATAACTCCAGCTATCACACATGATATAACATAGTGCTTCCATCGTGCTTGCAACATTGCCCATTCTATTCCCTTTTAAATGATCCCTTTTACAATACCTTGAAACATCCATGCAAGAAGAGGTTCATTGTTTTGCAGTTAAATTATTTCCAGTTACAGATTACTGTGTTTTACTCATCTGAATTCAGCCTTCCAGTTCGAGCTTTCCTGCTCACTTTGAAAAGCCTATTTGCTATAATATAATTGTTGCAGGAGCTCTGAAATCTAATATATATGTTGATCCATTATCCAAAGCATCCCTTAGGCAACTCCTTATTTACTTTGTTAGAAGCAGTCGTTTGATAAATTGCAATTCAATCTTTTTGACATTGCTTTAAATTCACTGAAAATGTATGTCCTGAAAAGACTTGTCAGGCAATTTGAGATGCATTTGAACTTCGGTAAAGATTCAACATCTCAGTGCTACCTGTACAAAAGCAGCTCCACAATATTCTCGACAACTCAGCTCTGACAATGTAAAGTGGACCAGGCTTGGATACAAATGTCATCTGTCCACAGAATGAACCCACTAACCCCACCCATCATACTTCAGGGGTAGTGAAATAACATCACTCCAATCCAGCGAAGGAGAGGAACAGTGGAGAGGTTGGTGTACGCATAGAATTTGTCGGAGTCTTAATGCGCTTGATATGGAAGGAAACAAAAGTGCCAAACTTTATACTTCCTCACAAGGAGTACTTCCCACATTCACTGCACAACCCATTTCCTCCCATAGGTGCGTCAGCACATCACTTTTTCTGTTGCATTTTGAAACATGTACAGGGGACCCCCTCTTGGGTAAATATGTGTTTGGAACCATGCCAAAGTGTTCCTATGTACCTGAACTGAAATTGGCGCATTTGAGCGCTGATGGGACTAAAAGCATAACAGTTTCTGGTGCACTATCCGTGTACTATCCATGGTGCTGAGTATCAATTTCTATGAATATGTTGGGGGGGGGGGGAAGCTGCCCTTACCCTTGAACGTATTTTAAAAAACACATTGTTTACTGATCATACAGCTTGCTTACTTCAGGAATGTGCAGAAGGAGGCCCCAGGGTGCAGATCCTGAAGTAAAACATCGCTTCTTGCAAAACTGAATTTTTGGCATAGCTTTGAATGCAGCTAGAGCTAAATTAGGTGTTTTGCAGGCTTCTAATACAGGCTGCTACTTGTAATGAACTGGAGACAGAATTCTTCTGGACTTTCCTTGACCCTTCTCTGCTATATAAACATCTTGGGGGAAAAAAACCCCATTTTTTTTCCATAGAATTGGCTCCTGCAGCTTGCAGCTCCCATTATACTGGGAGGCCGAACTCTCATTCACCTCCTGGGTGCCTGTACACTGAATTTCTTATCGGCAAGAGGAGGAAGAGGAGGAGGAGGAGGTGAATTCCTCTCAAGCTCTAGAATAAGCTTTCAATAGTTTGAGGAAAAAGGTATCTTTCTCATCTGTTTGTCCTCTCTAGCAGCTAGCTGTTCTGCTCCCACAGTACAGAGGCAAGAAATAACTTTTCATAAACCCTTTAGTTGCTGGAAGGATAATTCCTATGTGAAATAGAGCAACACCATAAACCCCAGCTCCAGCTTAGTTGCAAGAAGGATAATTCCTATATGAAATAGAGCAAAACCCCAGCTTCCACCCCACTATGAGGACCCTCTGCTAAGCTGGCAGCATGACTCTTCAGTAGCTATTGGACTGTGTCCAGGATGCTGATTTGGAGGAATATTATTGAATCTCATTCTGTGTTCTTGCACCACTGACAAGACTGATTCTACCACACTCTTTGCTCTTGCACCACTAATATAATTCATTACTAGTATCAGTCCCTGTTCTTAGGTCATTTTAGCTTTTCTTTGAGGGACTGTGGCCTGAGGAACTTCTCTCTATGAGGACTCCATCCTGCCGTGAAGCAACTAAGTGCCTATAGTTATCACTAAAACTGTGATACGAGTGGACACCTGATTTTCTGAATCACTTGAGAATTGTCAGGTAATTGTCCTAAATGGCTTGTGAATGGTCAGTGGCTAGAGAAAATAATAGCCTTATCTACCGTAGATGATGTGTGCCTAAGGATACAATCCATGATAATTGTTCTAAATGGCTTGTGAATTGTCAGTGGTTAGAATAAACAATAGGAGAGCCTTATGCAGATTTTTTATCAATTGATCAGCTAGCTGTCTGCCTTGCCTTCCTGCACTGTCTCCAAAATCAGGGCCACTCAGGTAAACACTGCAGTGATGCCTGCCCTCCCACCTACAGAAATGTGTTATCCTGTAAATTTTTACATACTTCCTCTCCCAAAGTAAAGATTACATGGATAGTCCCATCGATGCATTAGCACATCAATTATTTTAAAAACCATTACAGGTGTTTTGTACCTGAAAGCTTTAAAGTTGACTCAGTGAGAAAGTTTAGCCCCTGGCCTAACATAGGAAGCCAAAACTGCAACTTTCATTTCAGATGGGGGGGGAATGACACCCCCCCAAAAAAACCCTAAAAAATGCACCAAATTCTGCCCCTGTTTCTTACATGATGACATGGGTGGACAGTCAAAACAACTGTGCCTCTTAAAAGGTCTGTTTTTACACTATTCACAGTACAATTTTCAGGACTTTTTAGTGGAACCACATTTGAAAATCTCTATTATTATTAACAATAATACAACAAACAACAAAGGTTCGCCTAGTCAAAGCTATGGGTTTCCCAGTAGCAATGTATGGCTGTGAGAGCTGGACCATACGAAAGGCAGAGCGCCGAAGAATAGATGCTTTTGAATTATGGTGTTGGAGAAGACTCTTGCGAGTCCCCTGGACTGCACGGAGATCCAATCAGTCAATCCTCCAGGAAGTCAAGCCTGATTGCTCCCTGGAAGGACAAATCCTGAAGCTGAAGCTCCAATACTTTGGCCATCTCATGAGAAGAGAGGACTCTTTAGAAAAGACCCTCATGCTGGGAAAGATTAAAGGCAAAAGGAGAAGGGGGCAGCAGAGGATGAGATGGTTAGATAGTGTCACTGAAGCAATGAACATGAAATTGGGCGAACTCAGGAAGCTAGTAGAGGACAGGGAGGCCTGGCGTGCCATGGTCCATGGGGTCGTGAAGAGTCGGACACAACTTAGCGACTGAACAACAACAACAACAAATTATTATTAACTGATGCGCTAACACATCGATGGTAGAAAAAGGAGGGGCACCATACCTACTACCATATCAGACTGATGCATCTGCTTTCCATTTCCCCAGATGTTGCACATGCAATGTTCATGACCTAGGAGCATGTCATGCTGATGGTAAACCTAGATAACCAGAGTTATTTGAGAGTGTATTGTTTGTTTGTTTAAGATATTTATATCCCAATGTTTAGATCAGAGGTCTCCAAACTCCAGCCCAAGGGCCAAATCAGCCCACTGGAAGATTTTATTCAGCCTAGCAGGTAGTGGAGCCAGCCCACAGCAGCCTGCTAAGTGGGGATAAATACCATGCACAGAGGCAAAGGAAGGGTGTAGCAGGGGTGACACACGCAATGGGCACTGCCAGCAGCAAGGCGCGTCTGCACAGAACAACCGGCACATTTTTTGCCTCCCACCCTCCCTTGCACTTGTATCACTCCTTAATGGAGCAATTCCGGGCACAGGAAGGCATGGCTGGGAGAAGCACAGGGGTGGGCACCGCACTGGGGGGGCAGTGATGTCATCCCACCCCAGGCATGTTCGGAGTCAGGTACGGCTCTGACCATGCAATCTTGGTATCCACTGGGGTTCTGTTCCAGATACCTAGGTCACCATTTAAGGGCACCATCCTGACCTGGAATTAGGCCAGCACAGTTAGGCCAGCACAGTTTGGCTGGCAAAAGGGCCACCATAAAAGCACATATGGACCACTTTCAGAGTCAGGGAGGATGGCACACATCTGCTTGCTGGCCTCTCTGCCTCTGAGAGTGGTCCAAATATACTTTATGGTGTCTCTTGTACCAGCCAAACTTTGCTGGCCAAACTGTGCCAGCCCATCTCCAGGTTAGGATTGCTTCCTTAATGTCATTATATATTATGCAGCTGTCATGCCAAAAAGTTTGGAGACCCTGCTTGAGATGAAAAACTTTACCAGGTGGCTTATACTAAAAAGCTGTAAAATGCAATGGAAGACACAGCTATTCAAAATAGCAAGCAAGCTAAAAAAAAAAAAAAGCCCCTTGGAGGAAGGACTGTATGAAAAGAAATAAATCATATTAGCAGCATGGTTGTCCACCTAAGGGTGCAATCCTAACAGGTGGTAGGCTGGCACACGTCCCTTGTGCTGGCCTACGAATGTTCAAATGCTCCTTAAAGTGCTCTGGACACCATAACCTGTTGTGAATTTGTGTAAATAGCAGCAGAGTTGGGGGCTTGGAGACCCATTCCAGCGCTTGCCTTAGCGCTCCGGTGCGAAGGACTGAAGCAATCGCCACATTTCCATAACAAAGTCTCTTTATTGTAGCGAAAGTGAGAAAGGTAAAAAGGTTCAGTCTGCCGGCTAGGGGGTGACCCTTAGAGCACTATGATCTCATGGGAATGTGCAGTGTTTGCAGCCAGGGCTTCCCGTGTGAAACTGCCTGCTTATGTTACACTATCAGAAAGGGAGTACAACTACTGTCCAAGCTAGTTGCTCTAACAAGCTGGGAAGCTTCCGGCTTGAAGGACACACAGGTGTCTATCTGATTCTGAGACGGAGCGCTAAGGCAAGCGCTGGAATGGGTCTCCAAGCCCCCAACTCTGCTGCTATTTACACAAATTCACAACATGGCAGAAGTTGACCAGGCAGCTGTGTTAAATCACAATCTGCTGATGTAAGTTGTGAATTTTCAATCCTCTTACATTTCTCTGGTATTCCACATCTGGAAACATCCTAAGTACTATTCTGCATAATATTAGACAAGATTGCCGCACCTGTATAACAATAGTTGACCACACTGCAAAACAGGACTTGAATTCAGAATTCAGAATTCAGAGTGTCAAGAAGCAATTACTTTCTTATTTCTCAAATGGCAGAAATCCATTGGAAATGACATACTTTGAAGGAATCAACAAGATGTTATTTACCGGTTTGTTACCCTCTTTCAGCGGCGTACCTAGGTCATTTTGCACTCAGGGCCTGTAAATTTTTGACACACTCCCCCGACAAAATTTGTGGACTCATTATGCAGGCCCACAGGCTATATGTTTGACAACTCTGCATAAGTCCCTTCTATTTTGGGGCTTTGAGTTTTTTTGGGGGGGGGATAACATTTGCTAGAATAGAGATATTACACTCCATCTTTTTACATTGAATTCTGGGTGAAGTTCCACATCTAATGGTATACAGAATGACAGTATTATTCCTTACAACTGTGATTTAAAAAACCCCTGATTTTTACAAAACAAGTTTGATTTCCACTTTTTAAATTTTCTGGCCATAACATTTGCTAGAATAGAGATATTACACTCCAGCATTTTCCATTGAATTCCGGGTGAAATTCCACATCCAGCGGAATGCTGCATGATGGTAGTATTCCGTAAACTCACGATTTTCTAAATTTGGGGTTCAGTGGTGACACCCCCCTGAGGATGGCACCTGGGGCACTGCACCCTCATAGGCAGCTATGCCACTGCCCCCTTTATTTATGCATATCCATGTGGGTTGTATATTCTGGTGCAAATTTTTTGTACATATAATAGAAAGTTCAGTTGTATAGGGCCAAAGTAGAACTTTGGGTGGAATCCTATTTGGGATGCAGGAGCATTAATGCCAGCTAATTGTCAGCTAACAGTGAAATGAGATGAGAGGTGATGGCAACAATCACAATAAAGTAACCAAGAGAAAAGTGTGTGTGTGTGTGTGTGTGTGTGTGTGTGTGTGTGTGTGTGTGTGTGTGTGGTGTTGTTGTTGTTGTTGTTGTTGTTGTTGTTGTTGTATTGTGAGAGAGAGATTTTGTCACCCAAGAGCAAATACTATGACATGAAGGTAATAGAAGCAGTCCAAATGTTCTTTTGTTGTTGTTGTTGTTGTTGTTGTTGTTGTTGTTGTTGTTGTATATAAATGACCTTGGGTGCCCTTCTGGATCAAAAGGTGACAAAACAAACCAATCACTCAGTCATAGTGACCATTAAACACTGAGCACCACAACTTCCCAATGACACAAAGTATTGCTTGTTGGAAAAACTTGTTAGGTTTTCAATCCCTAGCAGTAACACAGTAGGCCTTTTGTAAGAACATAAGATGTTTCTAGGTTGAAGGAAGATAAAAAGGCTCTGCCCAGACCAAAAACCTGAGGCCTCTGTCAGTCCTGCTTTCCTCTGATGACTCATTCTTCGGCTAGTGTTTTATGCGGTTGCCCTATTATTGCTTGTCATGTTTGAGAGTTGTGTCTCTGTAGCTCAGCTGCAGGAATATCTCTTTTGGATGAATGAGCTTCTACTCTCTGGATAAATGTGTTTATTGACTGCATTTTATGAAGCGTGCCGTATGATATCTTTTCTGTTCTGCTTTAAAGCCTATTTTTTAACTTTCAAAACAAATTTACTTTCTGCTCTGACTACCAGAGTATGTGACTGCCAAATGCTGTGGCATTATTTTTCCCCATCCAGCACTGTGTACTTGGAGACGGCTGCAGATATAAACTGTATTTATATCTCAGTATGTTGTCTTTTGTTTCCTGACTTCTTGGATCATTTGCCAGATGCTCTGTCCAAATACATTTTCCAAAACTGGTGTCAATCTATCCTCCAGAAACAAACAACAGTCACTGCCTTCTAAGTGGCTTTTTTTGTCCTACCGTTCCTTATTTTCTTTATATTTTGTCTTGCTTTGTGAAAAATGTACATCACTTATTTTATTTCACCTGGTCCTTTGCTAAAAGTAGGTTACAATATCCAACTCCCCACCCCCACTCTGCAAAAAAAAAAAAATCCACTTGCAGTGAATCAGAGCGCAATCCTAACCTGGAGTTAGGCCAGCACACTTAGGCCAGCAAAGTTTGGCCAGCACAAAGGCCACTGTAAAGCATGTTTGGACCACTCTTGGAGTCAGGGAGGATGGTGCACGTCTGTGTGCTGGCCTCTCTGACTCCGAAAGTGGTCCAAACATACTTTACGGTGGCCCTTGTGCTGGCCAAACTTTGCTGGCCTAACTGTGCCGGCCTAACTCCAGGTTAGGATTGCACTCTCACTTTTCTAAGTTTCTTTTTGTCCTACCTTTATTTTCTTTATATTTTGTCTTGCTTTGTGAAGAAATACATGCCACTTGTTTTATTTTACCTTTGCTAAAAGTAGGTACACCGAAGCAATGAACATGAAATTGGGAGAACTCCGGAACCTAGTGGAGACCTGGCGTGCTGTGGTCCATGGGGTTGCGAAGAACACGACTTAGCGACTGAACAAAAGTAGGTAGCAATATCCAACTCCTCTCCCCACCCCCCACCCCAACCAAATCCTCTTGCAGTGAATCACCCTTCCTATTGTAAAGTTCATGTTGGTTCATTAGCAAAGACTGGCCCAAGTTGCAGGACTTTTTTCTTTGCAAGGGAAGGAACTCAGCAAAGTCAGTCCTCCTTGATGGATTAGTTAGTTACTTTGCTGGGAATAGTGACGCTCAACTCTGCTACTCTTATCCCATAAGGTGGCAGCTTGCCTATGAAGCAACTTTGCAGCCTTTGTTAGGAGCTGCAACGTCATGAGCTCAGCTACCTTCTAGCCCTAATGCAGCGGTTCCCAAACTGTTGGGCAGAAGATTTAGTCGAGAGGGTTAATGCCTCCGTTTGCCTGAAGATAAGAGCCGAAGATCTGAAGGTCGCCAGTTCAGGACTACCGGAAGGCTCTGTGAGCAGCAGACCTTGTAATTGCAATTGATTAACAGCTGAGCTGTCTCTGGCTGCCTTGTGTGAGGAGAGTTGTGCCGAAGTCAGCTGCTTTTCTGGTGGGAGCAGGGAAGCCACTTATCAGCCAGCAAGAAGACAAACGGGTGGCCAGAAAGAAGGACTAAATCCAGAAAGATCCATCTGTATGTGTGTAGTTCTTGGAAGATATAACATTTCTGTAAAAATTGTAAAAACCTTCGGGTTTACGAATAAAGTCTGCCTATGTAAACCGCCTTGAGTTATAGTCATTAGATAAATCTGGTGACCTAAGAAAGGCGATATATAAATACAAGCAGTGGTGTCATTCAAATGATTTACGAACAGGAACTCACTTTTGATTGGCACTTGTTGGGAACCCGGAACCAGCCACGGAGCCCGTTAGGATCCGGAACGCCCGTTCTGGTCCATTCCCCCTGAATGACATCACTGAATACAAGTATTACTATTAGTATTATTTCTGCGATGCCAGTCGCTGAGTTCATAGTGCATGGCTCCCGGACATCGCCACCGGGGTTTGAAGACCCAAAATGCCTCCACAAACAGCAATAAGAAGGCCATGTTGGGAGGAAAGTCTTTTCCTATTGTGCCATTTTCATGTAGTGGAGTGCTTCTTACAGCACTGAGCCTATGACTGCTGTTTGAAGTGGCATGGTGTGGTCTCTTTGCTGGGGCAGCAGACATCCCACAATGCCCTGGCAAGTGGTTGGGAAGTTTCATCCTCTTACCTGGGTTAAACCCCAGCCTGCTCAATGGAGCAAGTCCAAGTTGCCTCATGTGAGGTTCTCAGGCCCAGGGTTTGACTAGGATTTGGTGTGTGCTGGCACCGCTGATCCCACCCCTTGCAGGACCCAATCCACCCATCCCACATAATCTTCCCACCCCTGTGCTACTCAGAGCAGCTCTTACCAGCTCTGCTGCACACTCTCTCTTGCTATGGTGCCAGGGGGCAGTGCAGGCTTCTCGCTGGCACGCCTAACAGCTAGGCAGTTGCAACATGCTTTATGGCACGGTTGCAAGAACCTAGGCCAACACAGCAGTCGCTGCACCAGTGTAGCACCGGCACAGAATTGTGCCAAAAATTAACATGTAGAGGAGATAAACTCATAAAACAAATTCAGATCGGAATGTAGAGGTCAACACTTACAAAAATTACGGTGCACGTCTTCATTATTAACAACACTTCCTATGAAAGCTCTGTGAACAAACCAGTTTTATCACTTCATATTAAATATAAATCATCCATGAGGCAATAAATAAGATTCATACTCATTTGGAAGGTAAGCAGCCCTGTTATTGGTAGTTTATTGCCCCAAGAAATAGATCTGGCAGATATAAATATGATCACATGCTAAACATACAGAGAATTTACAGAACTTACCACTCCTCCTTTGGCTATGAGTAACAAGCAATAATAAATTAAATCTAAGCAGTCAAACTGCGACTATGATATACAACTGGTTCAGTCCTTTGTGCCTTCAATAATCCATCAGGTCAGATTCATCTCTGAAACTGATGCCCTTGAAGAGTGTCATTAACACAGTTAAAGTTATTCCAAGGCATTACTGGTTGATAGTGTTAAAGTGCCTCCTGAAAAAAAGTATATCACATTTATTTTGCTCTCATTTATTTATTTATTTATGTTGCTTTAGTATACACCAAGTGTTCATGCAAAGAGAGAACTTTTCTGCAGCAAAAATGCATGAATCAAAATAGGTTTCAATTACATCTCAATATCTCCTGTTCCTGCTCCTGCTCCTAGCAGTTCAAAAGCATGTAAAAATGCAAGTAGATAGATACCACTTCAGTGGGAAGGTAACGGTGTTCCGTGCACTATGGCGTATAGTCATGGCCAGCCACATGAACACGGAAGCTTGTCCTTGGACAAACGCCGGCTCTACAGGCTTGGAAACGGAGATGAGCACTGCCCCCTACAGTCGGTCACGACTAGACCATTCGGTCATGGGGAAACCTTTACTTTACCTTTACATCTCAATATATGGGGTTCCACTGGATTGACTAACCATCTGGTTCTCTTGTTCTGTGCGCAACTACTTTTTCTGTTGTATTATGCACATTTTCAGGCCTTGTTATTCACCCCCAATGCTCATGAAAGTGAGATCGGCAAAGGTCAGAAATTGGCCTTTTCTGTGATGCCCCCCCCCATGACTATGGAATTTGTTACCTGAGAAGATCTGTGAGGTAGCCATACTGCCTGTTTTTAACCCATTTGCTACCATGGGTATTTTTGCGCAAAAGTCTTTTGCCTTTTGAAACATGTACAGCCACTGCCCTTCTCAGTGCAATTATGTTTTTGGAACATGTCAAAGTGTTCCCATATACCTGAACTGAAACTGGTGTTTTTGCCCGCCAATGGTACTGAAAGTTTAATGTTTACTGTCCAAAAATGGTGTGCTATCCAAGGTACTGCGTATCAATTTCTATGGACGTGTTGAAAAAAAGCTACCTTTATCCCTGAAAAACTCATTGTTCACTGAGCATACAGCTTGCTTACTTCAGGAATTTCCAGAAGGGGGCCCTAGAGTACAAATCCTGAAGTAAGAAGTTCATTCTTGCAAAGCTGAATTTTTTGCAGAGGTTTGAGTGCTACAATTTGGTTAATTAGGTCTTTTGCAGACTTCTGGTACTTGTTTTACACCCCCCTAATGAGATGGAGACAGAAGTCTTCTAAACTTTCCTTGACCCTTCTCTGCCTTATAAACATGTTGGGAAAAACCCTATTTTTTCAGAGCTGGCTTCTGCAGCTTGCAGCTTCAGAACTGATATACTGATATAAGGTCAACCTTTCACCCACCCCAGCCCTAGAACAAGCTGTGGAGAAGAAAAAAAATCTTTCTCATTACATTGATTTGTCCTCTAGCAGCTACAGAGGCAAGAAATAACCCTTTAGTTGCTACAAGGATGATTCCTGTGTGAAACAAAGCAAAATCATCAGTCCCATCTCCCAGCATTGGACTGTGTCCAGGTGCTGATTTGGAGGAAGCGTATTTGAATCTTCTTCTGTGTTCTTGCACCATTGACAAGACTGATTGTACAACTAATATAATTTATTACCAGTATGTGTCACTGAGTGTCACTAGCCTGAGGAACTCTGAGGCCTCCTGAGGAACTCTGAGGCAGTGAAGCAACTAAGTGCCCAATCCTGTTCAATTTTTCAGTGCTGAGGCAGCCACAATGAAACCCCAAGGTAAGAGAATAGTTGTACCCTTACCTTGGGGAGACTTCTGTGACTGTCCCCACACTGCAGGATGCAGCACATGCCTCACTGGTACAGCTGGATCACCACTGGAAGGATTGGGCCCTAGGTACTCATGCCAGTGCCTGCAACCTGGGTCATGAGTGCACAGAAGCACCATCATGGTTTTTTTTCTTCCCTTCAGCCAGTAGGTAAATGGTAAAGCTACAGTTTATGACTGAAAGCAAAGATGCATCACAGATTGTGGGGAAGTATGGCACAGTAAAGCTATGGCACAGTAAAGTTTCCTGCCATGGTGCAAGAACAGGATGACCCTCACAGCATGAATCAGCTTTGTGAGAAATCAGCTTTGTGAGCTTTGTGTCTGCAGTGAGATATCTAGATCAATTGCTTTAGACCCAAATCTGCTCAGAGAAACCAGGTGAGCAGTAGACTGTGTGTATTTCTGTACCTTGATAAGGCAACAACAACCTATTTTTGTTTGTTTGTAACACAGAGGTCACCTATTTTCTAAATGCTTTGTGTAAATCTCAGTGATTAGTGACTATTCACTCTAAAATGCAGATTCTTTCTAAATTGCTCTGCAATTGTCAGTGATTGTTGTTGTTGTTGTTGTTGTTCAGTCGCTAAGTCGTGTCCCTGTCAGTGATTAGAGGACTCAATAGGTGTGATCAAGTTTCTTCTGTAGGAATGCATGTTGCAGCTTTCTGGTAATTGTCCTCATGAAGCCTGTCTTCATAGTGAGATGCTTTATTCTGGTAAACATGGTAGTAAATTGCCTACAGCCTTATGATATTTGATCTAGAGCTGCCTTCTACAGTTTTGTGGAGTATAAAAAACATTTTTTATTGCCAGATGCAATAATTCATTCACAGTCTCTGAAGACATCAGAACATTAAAAAATAACACAGGACAATTAGGAGATATGTGTCTATGTTTTCACCTAACTTGTCCCCCAAAGTAAAAAGATAGTTAGCCTCTACAAAGTTAGCCCATAGTTTGAATTGAAGTACGCGCGTTTCCTACCATCGGTGTATTTGCCCGCCAATTATTAAAAAAATTATTACAGGTGCTAATTGTACCTGAAAGCTTTAAAGTTGACTCAGTGAGAAAGGTTAGCCCCTGCCCTAACACAGGAAGCTAAAATGGCAACTTTCATTTCAGATTTGGGGGGCCCCAATCAGATTCAGAAACGGCACCCCATAAAACAAAAAAACCCAAAATTCTGCCCCTGTTTCTTAAATGATAACATGGGTGGACAGTCAAAACAACTGTACCTCTAAAAAGGTCTATCCTTACACTGTTTACAGAGCAAGTTTCAGGTAATTTGGTGCAGCCACTTTTTGAAAATCTCTAAAACATTAATTGAAATTAATTGGCGGGTGAATTCACCAATGGTAGTAAACGGGTGCAAGCCATTAAAACATTTTTCTCCAACCTGGTTTTTAATTGATTTTTGAGTTTTATCTCTGCTGTTTTACCATTTTATCTACTTTGATTTTATCTAGTCTCCTGGATAGTATTTACCCTTTATTATTACTTTCCTTTCAATTATTGGGATTCTTTCTGTATATTTGTTTTGGTTTAGAGCCCAATCCGATGCATGTCTACTCAGAAATAAGTCATATTGTGTTCTGTGGGGCTTACTCCAGCCAGGTAAATGTGAACAGGTTTGCAGCCTTACTCTGTACACTATTTTTGTGTAAATGTGCTTGTAAAAAAGTGTCCTATAAAGACTTTAAGGAAATCCCTATGTCTTCCTGTGTGTGTCACTGAACAATCATGCATTCCCTGTTTTGCCTCCAACAAGACTGTGGACATCCCTGAATGCATTTGAATTGTCTTTTTGGCTAAACGTTAATTACCCTGAGAGCTTATCTGTGACTTTAGAGTCATCAGGCAACCTGATTCTGAATCCAAGCATGACTGAATATCTCCTACCTAATACAGAAGAAAAGTCTTAAAAGCCAGGTGATAGGGAATAAGACATATATTTGACATCCTGCCTGTTTTGATCCTTAGACCTTAGGCGTTCCTTCAGGGGAGGTGCACAAACTTCATAACCTATATTGGAAATAAACAATGCAAGCCATTTTTCATATCCACATAATAGCTTCTTGTGAGCAGGAGAAGGGCCAACAAATTCCATGACAGATTTGTTCATAGATAAAAGAACATATAAAATAACAGTACTTGTGCGTATTAGTTTTACCCTTGTGAGCACAATTATCAGGCTTTGCTCCTCTCCCTTCCCAGTGCATTGCTCTTGATATTTAGAGTCCCCACTAATAAGTTCAAAGACGTAATGATGCCATTATAGATAATTAGTTTGTGCCATTTACAATGCTAATCTGTTTAATTAAAGCAAATGATAGGTGCTTCAGTTAATGCAACTCAACCAATGAAAGGGTTCAGGTATCAAGAGTACGGGAACTGAAAAATGACACCATTCAGGTAATCAGCTAAAAGCCAACATTTTTTTTTTTTTTTGCATTAACCTTATAGGCAAAAAGGTTGCATTTCAACTACGCAGACTAAATTGTTCCGGAGACTTCACTGCCTTCCCCAAAGTGTGGCCTAATCAGCAAAGCTGCTGTTTCAAACAAATGGAAAACATTGCAGCAGAACCTGGTCAAAATCCATTTGGCAGGTGTATAGATATGGAAAGAAATGTGTAATGAGGTTATCGCGGGCACCGTTTGTCAAAAGCGTCTAGGTGTATCTCCCATTTTCCATCTGTTGCCCCCCCCCAAATACAAAAAAGGCTGATAAAGTAACTGCAATTATTTAAGCCAATGTCAGCATGAAAAGAAAGGGGAAAACACACACACACACACACACACACACAGAGAGAGAGAGAGAGAGAGAGAGAGAGAGAGAGAGAGAGAAAGAGAGAGAGAGAGAACTTTCAGAAAGTTGAGTTTAGAAGCAATGTTTTAGTAACCATGTTATGTTTCACAGTCTACAGCTAAGAAACCACAAAGTTGAGCTCCTGCTTTTATTTTTCTCCTGCTTTCTCCATTCCTTCTCCCTTGTCACGCCTGTCTCTGTTCGCTGCTCACATCTTACCAGGTAGCTGCTGCCAGTGGCATCTCTACAAGGAGGGCAGAGCTCTAAGTTTTGCAAGATGCCTTACCTTGCAGTGGAAATCATTCCTTTCCTGCACCATTTTAGCCAATCCTCACAGGGAAAAGCAATATCTTGGTGTTGCTTACTGGCTACAGCAGCAAGGGAGAGGAGGGATTTACATGACAGGGTAAGGCTCCTTGCAAAACTTAGAGCTCTGCCCTCCCTGTAGAGACGCCACTGGCTGCTGCCTCAATCCATCTTCCTATGCACTGGCTTCATTTCCTATCATACCACAGTCATGCCTTGTTATCCACTGTTTCAGTATCCACAGATTTGACTCACCACTGATACTGGTGTCCACCTTTAACAAGGAAAAAAAGGGTCAAAATCCCATTTCCTCCTTTCTTACATTCCATTAGATTCCATTTTTCACCACATCTAGTGGCAGTATAGCATCAATATCAATGCATTCTAATGTAAAAATGGAGGAGTAAAAAACATGGAAAAGGGTCTTTAAAGCTATTTTTTCCATTGATTTAGGTATCCACTGATTTTGGAATTCACTGGGGGTTCCGGAATGGGACCCCAGTGGATAACAAGACATGACCTGTATTTGCTGACTTATGCCAGATTCCTTCAAATTGGTGCATGCATCCTTCATACCAGTGATAGATGGACTTCTGCCTGTTTAATGTGGATTTGGACACCACAAACTAAGCTATTTTTTTAAAAAATGGAAAATAGTTTTTGTTCGGCTTCCCTCCACCCCCAGTACAATGATGCTTCCCATTAACACCATCAAAATCATGATGGGACCAAATATCACTGCCCGTCCACATAAATCTAATTCCACTGCCACATTCCTTATGATTAAGGATCAGTCATCTGTGATGGAAAGTGTGTGTGTGTGTGTGTGTGTGTGTGTGTGTTATTTATTTCACTGTGTTAGTATACATTTACATTTTAAGCCAGCTCAAACTCTATAAATGATACATGCAGGGGCGGACCTAGTCAAAATGGCACCCGGGGCACCCAATAGAAGTGCGCCCCCATGGGAGCCCAGGTCTACCCACCAGAAGCAGCCCCGGGTAGACCTGCACTCCACAGAGCCCAGGTCTACCCATTAGAAATGACCGCGGGTCATGTCTACTCGCAGCTGGTTCCAATGGATAGACCTTGGCTCCAGAGCCCAGGTCTACCCGCACAATGTTGTGGGGGCCACTGGCGCCCCCCTAGACGGCCCCAAGATGGCACCCAGGGCTCTTGCCCCCCTGCCCCCCCCTAGATCTGCCATTGGATACATGCAGACATTTTTAAAGAATGTGACTGGGGAAGGGCATCCTATTCCATATGCAAAGAATATGTGGTCTATTTTTGGATGGGAGACAGAATGCCAGGCTGTGACAAGCTGCAGTACCTGTTGTGGCAGAACGTAGTCACTGTGGAGCTGATTAGCCAGTCCAGGAATGTTGTGAGAAGGCCAGGTGGCGAAAGAACGGAGTCCAACCTTGAGGACCTGTCCAGGCTGGACTTACAATCACCTGCTGAAGCTCGATGTCACACAGTCAGAGGAATCGCAGAATACTGTATTTGTAAAAACCCCATTGAAAAATGGTGGTTTAGGCTAGCCTGCCCATGTAAGCTGCCTTGGGCATTTGCTTCAGCATGGGAAAGGTAGGGTATAAATTCTTCAAAATAAATAAATTAAATTAAATAAATTGTTCCCAACAAAAAGATACTCTCTACTGCCAAGTAATTAAAACAACATAGATCAAGGGGTCAATTTCATTTTTTGAACTGAAGTTTGCTCTCCTGCTTGGATAATTGGACACTCTCCATCAGGCAGACAAAGGAGATCAATTATAACATCAAAGCAGACCTTTCCTCCAGATCATGATTTGAAAAAAAAAATATTGCCTTGTATCTCCTTTCTCTGAATGATTTGCACCACTGCTGAACAGTGTAAGGTATGAAAGGTCAGCCACCACCACCCAGTGTGATCACAACTACCAAAAGGGATCAATTAACTCTGCATCAAACCCTCTCAAAGACCTGTTGATTCCACATACTTTTAAATAAAAATAAATAAACCATGAGAGATGCAGTTGTAACCAGTAATTGCAGGCAGCTGGAATACCAGAAAAATCTTAAATCAGCTAGCTGAACAGTGACATTGAATACGTGGTTTTACACATCAAAGGTTTGATCCCTACTAAAGGCAGCATTGGATGAATGCTATTTTCAGCTGCTTTGCTATAGATCGAGAACAACACCATCAAAGCAATAGAAGTCTGAAAAGGAAAAGTGAAGTTAGCAGTCCAGCTTTACAGTGATACTATATATTTTTATGATTAACTATAGTTTGTTTTAAATGCAAAATTTAACTCCATTTCTCCATGGCTCCAATCAGCAAATGTTATATGGTAGGCATTCTCTCAATTACGCACATGGCTTTTATAGTATTCTTAATGATGCCAACCAGCTAGGTAGGTAATTTTGGTATGGTTAATTTTATACTTTAGTATCAATTTATTGCTTTCCATTGTGACACAAGTTTTCCAGGCACTAAGTGGGGGAAGAGGAGACCTTGTTAATGCACTTGACTTGCCAGTCATGTTGACCAGGTAAATTGGGTTCAAACTACGGAGAAGAGGGTCGGTGATCCAGAGTGTTTCACACAGAAGGGACCTAAATGGGGGATGTGGTGGCTTACATGATGTTTGAGTGAGATTGGGCAGAGCACAACCCTAAGCAGCACAAGAGCAATGGCTCCATTCAGCCATCGCTGTATCCTATGCTGGATACAAGCAGGCTGGAGGTGTCCTTGAGGGAAGGGGACATTCGTTTTCTTACCCCAAGTAATAGCCCAGCGTGCTCAAAGGGGCTTCTTGAGTCAGTACCAGCTATTTCACCAGCTCAGACTCGACAAGTCTCACTTCAGGCTTCCAAGCCCAGAAGAGGAGGAGACCTCCGTTGGTCCCACCCAGTGGTGTCATTCAAATGATTTAGGAACAGGAACTCACTTTTGATTGGCACTTGTCGGGAACCCGGAACCAGCCACGGAGCCCATTAGGATCCGGAACGCCCGTTCTGGTCCGTTCCCCCTGAATGACATCACTGGTCCCACCCATAGGGCAACATGTGGTGGGCCACTGTGAGATGTGAGAGTTCTGGTGTGAGAGGAAGCTGGACCAGCTGGGCCTTTGGCCTGATCCTGCAGGGCTCTTCTTATATTCTTATGAATGAAACCAAGCTATTGACTTTTAAAATTAGGAAATAGGTCATCTCATTTCCAAGCAAAGTCTAACAGCCCAATCCCAGGGGGTTCTACTGCCGGCGCTGCAGCCCCAGCACTGGCAATTGGTGTTGCAAGTGTGCCTTAAGGGTGGTTTGAACCACCCTGGTCAGTGCTCGCTTTTCATTGTACAAACCATACATTTAAAAAGAATATTCATCCAGGAAAAAAAATTCACTTGGTAGTTTTTATTGTGCAAACACCACTGAAACGAATTCTCCTTCATTTAAGCAGAATATTTGCAACTGCTAGTAGATGATGTCTCCGGAGTATAACCTGCTCACATACATTTTCCATCTTTTTGTACTTTTGTCATTTTCTGTCAATGGAGTTCCTATCTAAGGCTGAACCTTTCATCTTACTCCCATAGACCCTGAACTAGCATAGCAGTCATACGTGAAAAATACCATTAATTTCATTGGTTGATAGCAAATCAACATATACCAAACTGATGAGTCCCAGCCCATTGAAGAGTGGTTGGATGGACTCTTTCTATAGTGATTCCAGAAAATCTCCCCAAATTTTCTCCCAATGTAAGGCGCATGAGCTCTCTCTCTCTCTGCGTTGTTTAGTTTAAAGGAAACAGACCACTCCGGTTCTTAGCAAGAGTTCAAGCAGTTTATTCAGCGTGTACCTCGCTGGGCACAGTTGTGGGGCAGATGCTCAAATCACGGCAGTGCAATTCTATCTAGGGTTCCACCTATTTTTATAGGTTCCACCCCGGAACTATACATTGTTGATTATACAAATGTTTTAGCATTTGACATTTAGCAGAGTACATGTGACTAACAGATTATTATTATTATTATTATTATTATTATTATTATTATTATTATTATTATTATTATTATTATTATTATTATTATTACATTTTAGCACAAGGTTATAACAGTGGAAACATTTTAGCAATTTGAAAAACATTTGATTGCATAAGTCCTAGCATCAGCATTGTAATTTAAGATTATTTCTATCTGTTTTTGTTCTGTTAGTAGGACCTTGCTGAGCTATGTCTGCGGTTAACTACTGTTTTAGCTACTATCTTTGATTACTTTTTAGGAACAGCTTGACCTAGAGCCAAAGCGGCGCTTGTTTTTTTACTGTTTTAGCTTTTGCTTGGCTAAGGGAAAAACAAGGGTTTTTGCTGTTGTTCCAGAAGCAAATACATTGATTTAGCATTGATTCTAATTTATTAGCATTGATTCTAATTTATTGATTATACTATTATATAAGAATGCAGCCTTTCAATATGGCCTATCACCAATACCAGGAGGACTTGCTCTGGTTAGAGCCAGAACTCGTTACAAGATTTTGAATATTTCTGGCAAAAGAAAATAGTTTCTTTTCAATTTCTGATTTTGGCTTAGACCAATGTGCAAAAGCCAAATTCCTAGCCAAACTGGAAGAATTGTACAGCTGCTCCTTTGAGACAGTAAAAATAAATTGAAATGATTTTAGGATTTCAGCCATGTCTAATTGATGACAGTAATCACATCTCAATTGTTTCTCTTCCTGAAAGTCATCTTCTGCAGCTGCAAAATGTAGCCTTCCTCAATAGCAACTAACCAGCATGTTGACCACCAATAAGCTCCAAGTTTTCACTTGATCCAATTGATTCCCCTTATTTGAGGGTTCAATGATGAGCTGGGGTTTGATTGCTCCCTAACTAGGGTTGCTGTTTTACTTGGATGGATTTTAACCCGGATTCTGTATAGCAGTGGCAAGAGGGTGTGACTACAATGGGCCATAATGGCTGGCTGCCCTACATTTTGTAATGGCACCCACCCTACCTTATGCCAACCTCTGCCACTCCTTACAGATTCTAGGCTCACAAAAGTTACCTTGCCATACTAAGAACCTGCAGCAAGATTGATGAAGGGCTGAGTGTTCAGGGACAAGCCTTGCTATTCTCCCTCTATTCCGCCATCTGAGGCAGGTAGACACAAGGAAGTGATTCCTGTTGAAAGGTTTCTTTCTCCCCTGGCCTTGAAGTGCTTCTTTGAGTCCAATCCAAACCTACCTGTAGGCCAGCACATGTCCATTTTGCCAGCCTAGGAGTGTCACAAATGTGTTATAAAATGAGTTTTGGATATGCGCCATCCTCCCTGTGCTGTGCCCAGACGTTGGTAAGGCCAACGTCTGGAGGCTGGCACAGGGGCTTGGGAGGGCAGAGAGAGGACAGAACAGGGTGGGAGAGATGGGGGAGGGCAGCCCCATGAGGGGATTGACCCAGGGAGGGAGACCCAGATCCTATCTCCTGGCCCCAACCTGTTTGGCCTTACATAGGCCACTTGGATTTGCATTAGTGATTTCGCTAGCGCAGATCTGAGGAGCCTCATTATCTGGTAATAGCTTTCATAGGAGTAGGCTTGTACATTCTCTATATAGTAGAAAAGAGTGCCGGGGGGGGGGAGGAAGAGAAGAGGAAAAAAATTCAAGTGGGTCAAAAAAATTCAAGTGGGTCAAAAAAATTCAAGTGGGTCAAATGTGTACCAAGGGTTTTATTTCTTTGTGTATCACCCTGTCTTCAAGTTGCTCAGGGTGTTCTAAATGGGATATTTAGGCTGTAATCCTATCCAGACTTACCTGGGAGTAAGCCCCATTAACTATATTGGGACTTGCTTCTGAATAGACATGAATAGGATTGGGCTCTTAATTTTATCCTTGCAACTGTCTTGTGCGGCAGGTTAAGCTGACAGAGAAAGAGAGATTGTTTCACAAGGCATACAACCCCTCCAAAAAGAAGAGACTAAAAAGATGTAGTTCTAAAGATTTTTGCAGTTATAATAATTACACCACAATAACCCACATTAACTACAAGTAACGAGGGGCGCAATCCAAACCAACTTTCCAGCACTGACACAGCTGTGCCAATGGGGCATGCTCTGCATTTTACAATGGAATAGTCATCCATGCTATCCATGCACCCCAGGGCCAACTCTAGGAGTGGTGGGGCCCAATGTGGGGCATTCCTGTGGGGCCCCTCCCCCTGCCCACAGAGCCCTCCACTCAACAAGAAGCATTGTGCTGCCCCCAAAGCATGGCACATGGAAATAGTTGGTGGTGAAAGGATGATGTCACTGCCAACTGGTTCCAGGAGGCCCATTTTGGGCAGTTTGGAGGCTGTGGCAAGTGAGACACCCCAAGGTAAAGCTTCTCTACTTGCACCGCTGACCTACAACCCTAAGAGATCCTGACTGTAAGGTAAAGGTAAAGGTTTCCCCACGACCGAATGGTCTAGTCGTGACCGACTGTAGGGGGCGGTGCTCATCTCCATTTCAAAGCCTGTAGAGCCGGTGTTTTGTCCAAGGACAAGCTTCCGTGGTCATGTGGCCGGCATGACTCTACGCCGTAGCGCACGGAATGCCGTTCCCTTCCCACCGAAGTGGTCCCTATTTATCTACTTGCATTTAGGTGCTTTCGAATTGCTAGGTTGGCAGGAGCTTGGACAAGCAACAGGAGCTCACTCCTTCGTGCAGTCTTGAACTCCCAACCTTCCAGTCGGAAAGCCCAGCAGCACGGATTAACCCGCTGCGCCACCACATCCTGATCCTGACTGTAGCAGCAGGCAATATGCTCACTGCACTGGTGCAGAACCCCCAAAGCTCAGGGCCCAATGTGGTGACATTGGTCACATTGGCTTAAGGCTGGCCCTGGTGTACCCCCATTGGAGAGCATCACACAAAGAGTAAAAAAAGAATTCCTTCAACCCATTAAAAACACACAACACTGCAATTAATCTGAATCTGGTCCCTTGTCTTAATGGTGATCTGGTGGTCTGGAAACAGGGGGCAGAGTAATGCATTCTTACTACTACAAATAACTAAATGGTCTACTTAGACTCAGCAGAAACATAAAAAGCAAAGACCATTAATCTTCTCAAGTAATGAAAATCCAAAAGTAATTTCACCTGCAAAGAGACAAAAGTCCAGTGCCTAATGCACAATATATTGAAGGAAAACAGCACTATTTAGATTGCTTGCCAGATAACAAGTCTCCTAGAAAAGTAAAACAAAGCAGATACATTTGAAGGCTGAAAGCAATTCAGATTGCATTTGAACTGGCTGCTGAGCCTTTTCAATATTATCTCCAAATGTTTTTTAACACCAGGGAAACCCTTAGAGAATTGGTATAATCTGCATAACCATATTATGGGCTCTCTGAAACTGCTCATAATTCTTCTGCAAAAGCATCAAATCTAGGTTTTCAAATGATGATTTTTTTTGCGGGGGGGGGGGAGAGTCATCGCACAATTATTAAAGGCAATGAAGAAATTCATGGGGAAGAGAACGTTGAAGGGCAATTAGAATTTTTTTAAAAAGGAGTTCCCAAACTGAATGAAAATACTCTGTGCATGGATTGTTGTTGCAGAAGCAAACCTTAGGGTGTAGTTTGGAATTTTTTTGGGGGGGGGGTGTTGGTTGGTTAAGAATATGAATTTGCTAACTTCTATTGACTACTGACATGTTTATTCAAAACTATATTGTCTTTAATAAAGATGAAAACTGATTAAATAATAATTAGATAAAAATGCTTCTGGTAGAGGCTCAGACTGCCCGAGAAAGCTTAAAAAAAGCTGCAGCGTGTTTGGAGAAGCTCTTCAATGAGATTATCTCAAGGCGATTTATACGTATTAAGTAATTACTGTACACCTCACATAATGCCTAGAGTTTTTCTGTAATGAGCACAAACTCATCTTACCTGATCCAAGGCAAACAACAAAGCCAGGGGTTCCTAACTTAAATGTATGAAAATGCAAGCCACAGCTTTCAGAACAGTAAATGCTCTCTTTTTACAAGCATGGACCCAGACAAAGCACACGGGGCAAGCTACTTTTATGTCGCTTCCTGCTTCACCAAAACAAGCAGATGCTTGGTTGTGCTAATCAAGCATCATTCTAGGACTGACTAGGACTGACTAGACACCTCGACAACAGTCCAGTTCTAAGCTGGATGGCTGCCTGTAGGAATAGCGGTAGCCAAACTGCTACCACTGCATCCTACCAGTGCTGGGCAGGCACCAGAGGCTCTTCGTTCCCTTCCCCCAAGTAAGGGTTCCCTTCCCCCAACATTCATTCCCTTCCCCCAAGTAAGAGTGCAGGGCCACCTATGGGGCTCCTTACATCTGCACTGGCTATTTTGCTGATGCAGATGAGAGGGCCTCCCCGACACGGAGGATAGGATCCGGCAGTGAACTTTGTGGCCTGTCCCCATCCCCTGCTCCACCCCTCCCCACAACTAGTTCCAACCTCCCTGGAAAGCATGCCACACCAGCAACCAGTACACTTACCCAGCGTTGGGCTGGCATTGCCCCAGCACTAGTGATAATGGCTTACCACCAGCCCTGGAGGCACCTTATAGCACCTTCCACGACAGAGGCACAGGCGGAACACTTGTACCACCCATACTAAGCCTGTTAGGTTTGGGCCCCAGGCTTTGTAAACTTCTCACCAAGGGAGCTAATTTGGTGGTCTCCTTTACACTCAGTCATCCCTGCACCTAACCCTGAGCTGAGATTAAGATGTTCTAGCTCTTTCTCAAGACAGCTTAGAGAAGCTCCTTGTCAGTGCCCTTTTTATTAGCAGAATCAATCAGACAGCTGGGAGGAGAACATGACCTTGCCACTTTGGGTCCCAGACAATAAACCTTTTCTCATGTTGTAATGGCCTGACTGACCCCATTTCTCCTGTGACAAAGAGCATTTGCCTTTATAGATTGACTTCACTGATACAAACAGGGATGGAAGTATGAACTTGACGGTTCTAGAAGAGGCATTTTCTGCCAGCTGAAAGGATAATATTTAGGGAAGAAAGCAGATTCAATGTCTGACAACAGATGAAGCTTCTGTGCATATTGTTGGCTGACAGCCCTTGTATTTATTGTCATGTGTCTCTATGTATGTGTTCATGGCACTGGGTGCCTGGCAGAAGAGCCCAGCCCAGGCCAGTACTGTGACCTTGGAGCTGGACTGGCAGCAAGAGGCCTAAAATCCCAGAGCTTTTGGGCCCTTCAAAGACTTGGGAGAAGACTTTCATTTCTGGGAACATTCCATGGTCAGTCACACCTTGCTTGCACAGCGTAGTGGAACCTATGAACATCAACCACATTCTAAGACCTTCCTGACTTGGACGAAACAAAGGTCTAAGGATACAATCCAGTACACCTACTCAGGACTTTGGGAACCCTCAATTGTTTGCATGGGTGGGTGGCTGGACACAGCCAAACAATCTCCAGGACCGTGTTGCTGCTGGGCAGGAAGTGGTTTTTTCAACTTACCTGGAGATCACTATGGCCCTCCAGAGGGTCTAGAAGTCTGTGACCCCCTCTGCAGCTCTCCCCAAGTTTTGGAAATGTTGTAAGCAGAAAAAAACACTTTCAGGCCGAAAACCGGAACTTTTTTTTTTTTACTTCTTAAAAGGTTTCAAGCCTTGGAGGGGGAGTGGCAGGGGAGGGGGCGCAGCTTACATGAAAAAAATCCTCCTCTGCCCAGCAGCAGCATGATCGTGGAGAGCATAATGCTGCTGTTTTCTGGGATATTCCTTTTAAAGAGGAATCATCCTTTTCCAGTTCCCATGGTGGGTTGCAACCCACCAGATTGGGAACCACTGCAATACACACTTGCCTGAGAATATGGGTCCAATCCTATCCAACTTTCCAGCACTGATGCAGCCATGCCAATAGGCCTGCTAACTGGGCAAGAGGCACTTTTTCAAGTGGTGTTCCTCTTATATTTAGCAGAGGGAGAATAATTGTCCCTCTTCACCCCTGCGCAGTGTCTTTTCTAGTGGCTGTTGCTGGTGGGGTTCTGCATTTTTTTAGATTGTGAGCCCTTTTGGGACAGGGAACCATTTAACTTTTTTATTACTGTTTGCCTGTAAACCGCTTTGTGAACTTTGTGTTGAAAAGCGGTATATAAATACTGTACTATTGATTGATTGATTGATTGATTGATTGATTGATGTGCTGCATCCTGCAGTGGGGGGGCAGTCACAGAGGCCTCCTCAAGGAAAGGGAATGTTTGATCCCTTTCTTGGAACTGCATTATGCTGGGAAGTTGGATAGGATTGGCCCCAAATACTGTATCACAGAACTTTATGTGTGGCTCATTCATTTGTTTGCCTTGCAGTCATTGTGATCCTGCATCATATACTCCTCTTTTACCCCCTGGGTTTATACACCAAACCAGTCAGCTATGGCATTGGCCACTGCGCTCAGTTCCTGCACATACTGTACAATCAATTTCCCCTACGTTACTCGTGATCTGAAAAGCATGCCCTGTAACAATACCACCATACATTTTTGCCCAGTTTAATTGATCAGCTCTGCTATACTAAGAATGAAGAACACTGAAACAGAACTGTAAAAGACTATACAAGAGCATAGTACTGGATGTAACTAAACTTTTGCAAACAGGAGGAGAGATACCACACCTATGTCAATTAACCAAAGCAAAGAAGTTGATTCAGGGCACAATCTTAACCTGGAGTTAGGCCGGCACAGTTAGGCCAGCAAAGTTTGGCTGGCACAAGGGACACCATAAAGTGTGTTAGGACCACTCTCGGAGTCAGAGATGCCAGGACTCAGATTTGTGCCATCCTCCCTGGCTCCAAGGGTGGTCCAGGAGTGGTCCAAATGCGCTTTACCGTGTGCCAGCCAAATTTTGCTGCCCTAACTCCAGGTTAGGATTGCACTCTCAGTTATTCAGATAACCATGCTGACAAATTCAATATGTCTTTATAAAAAATATAACTTTAATAAAAAAAGATTTTGCATGTTAGGTTCTCTATGGGCAAAAGAGAATCTTTCCAAGCAAGCAAGCCACTGATATAATAGTGCCTTTTGGTTTTCATTCATGATTGGAAATGGTCCAGATATAACTACCAAGTCTCTTACCACCTGCTTCATTTTAATGCAGTCTGAAAACATTTGAATGATTTAAAATGCCTCTTATATCCTAGACTCAGTATACTTTCAAGCTGCAGTTTAATAAATGTACTTTTAAAACAACCAGTATTAGCAGAATAGTAATTATGATTACCCTTAATGAGTTTTAAATTGAATATAATTACAATTCCATGATTTCAGACATGAAGGTTAGTCAGCAAACATACTTGACTCAATGTCAAAATAATTGGCTTGGATGCACATCTTTAAATGTCACTGAACAGGCAAGTTCACAAAAATTTCACAGCTGTAGTTGTGACTGTTAGTTTAGTGCATACCTGTCAAAATACCCTTGACTTTCATTTCTGCAGGAAAACAATCTATTACGCTGTATTAAAAAGGATTCTGACGACCAGTTCTTGGAGAGCATTCCAGCAATTGTCATGAAACCTTGAGCAGGACTGACAATTGTTTGTCAATTGTCAACCTTGGCTGACAATTGTTTTGAATGGAAAGCGTGCATAGTTGGTCAGTGCTGTCCATATTCTTGGCATTTCCATTGTGTTCAATAAGGCAAAGGAAGAGTTTGTCCAGAAGCAGGATCAAAGAGCATCTTAAGAAGAGATACATCCATTGCTTTCTTTTGCTTCCAAAATCTCTGGCACCAGGTAAGCATTGGCCAGTGGCAAAAGCAGCCCTTTGGGGGACTCTTGTATACAGCATGTGTCAGGTCAGGCCCAGCATCAATCATCAGCTTTGCTGGGTAATTGCAGAGGGCCCAGAGCCCTTCAAAAGACCCACTGCTGGTCCTGAAAAAGCTGGGTAGATTGGCTCTTTCAGGCCCATCTAAGTAGAAAGGGACTGTGGAGGACAGTCTGCTGGTGGGCGGTGGTGTTCTTGAAACCTGGAGTGAGTCTTGCAGCTAAACATAGCCTCCCCCCCTCTGCTGGTGCAGCTGCTCCAAAAATAGGCATGCTAATTTCCCCTATGGGGAAAGGGCGGATTAGGAACCCTGGGAGGCGACAGGGTTCGCCTTAAACCCCCTTACACCACTATAAGTCTCCTGCTCCATAAGGGGACTCCTTGGACCTTGGCTAGCAATTTCACAACCGCATTGTCTGGCATGCATCATTGCAGCCTCCCTATCCCCATTACTCCTCCCTTTCTGCCCAGTTTCACCCCTCCTGCCTTCCTGCCACCTTGCCTTTTTCAGCAGGATAATGGGGCTCCTCTGGCATGGGTGGGAATGTTCCAGCCTTCCTCCCAGCATCCTGGCAGCACACTACTCAGCGCATTGT
Source organism: Lerista edwardsae (assembly GCA_029204185.1). Lineage (NCBI taxonomy): Eukaryota > Metazoa > Chordata > Lepidosauria > Squamata > Scincidae > Lerista > Lerista edwardsae. The sequence continues at coordinate 46,020 of JAJKFI010037699.1, forward strand.
CCAAGCACCTTTTATGGCTCACGCTGACTGCTTCATAGCAGTCAGTGCCAGTGGAACACAAACTCCATTACCGCCATGCAGTGGCGTTTCAACAGGGTGGGGGGGATAGCGAAGTGTAGCAGGAACCTGAACTCCTGTGTAAAGTGGTCCCTCCCCCTTGTCTTCAGAGCCATTTGCAGCTCAGAGAAGTGTCTCAGAGGCTTTGCTCGTCAAGCTGTGATTGGTTGTGGAGACGAGGAAGAGGGGCCACTTTATACAGGAGCACAGGTTCTTGCAACACTTAGCAGTCCTCCGCCCCAAGTAGGAACACCACTGCTACCCAGGCCCATTAGGCTTGGGCCGTCAGTCTCTATTTTGCACAGATAAGGGAGCCCTGGTCGGAATCTCACGTCTGCTACGAACTCAGTTGGCAGCCTTCTCCCTTTCAGACACAGCTGCAGTATGGGAACTGACTGGCATAACACACGCATGGCGGGTTTTGCAAACGTGACACCACAGGAGTGTGCTGCCTGGCTAAACCACAAGTGGCTTATCCGTGTGACAAGGGACTGAGAGCACCCCTGTACAGGGGGTCAGAGGGAGGAGGGGAGGGTGTGAAATGGGCAGGTGTGGGCTGAATGGGAGGGGCTAGGGCATGATGAAGGGTAGGTTGGGCCCAGGAAGAGGGTGGGTTAGGCCGCAGCTTTGCCAGCTGAATCATAACCCCTTTCCCAGACCTGATTCACATTCCTGGGTCAACACGGATTTGCACCCGCAATCTCGCTGGCACAGGGTCTGTGTTGATCCCATGGCAGCATCTGGGGCATTCCCTGAGGCAAGAAAACAAGTTTCCTTACCCTAAGGAGGCCTCAACATACCGAAACTCACCCACAGGATACAGTGTATGCTGCATCAGTGCTGCTGCGTAGCTGTGTGCGGAATTCAGGTGGATTGAGCATTCCCTTACATTCCAGGTTTGTTACAAGGATCACATCAAGGAGTACACGATAAGCCCTTTGCTCACACTAAAAGCATCATTATGAAAATAAAGCATTGTCAATCTGTGATCTGTACAATAGGAGTCCATGTATCCTTGACTATCGCATTAAAGTTAAATGATCACTTTGACTCACAAAGTGTTCACACAGGTCTACTTGCAACTAGAACTTGCAATTACTTGAAGTGCACTCGCAGAAACAGAAAGCTGTTTTCAACAAATCCTTTGTCATTAGTCTGTCCACACTGTACTTTGCTGAAGAACTTTCCTTCTCCTCTTTCTTCCTGGAGACAAGACAAATTGTACCATTGCTAGAAAGACCAGAAGTAATGTAGGCGTTTGATACAAGATCAATAATTGTCAATGAATAGGTCTTTGCGGCAAAGATTTTGTCCATTGATCATATTAGCAGAAGTGAAGACCCATTATTTATCATCATAGCAGCTATGTGTTCTCCAGCTAGCCAGTGCATTACATATCTGAACCATGGACTGGGAAAGCCAAACTTCAATACAATCAAGAAGATATATGGAGGGAAATGGTGCAGAGTGCCTTAGCCATTTATCATGATTGTACAATAGCTGCTGAATCAAGAGTGGTAAATAGCTACATTCTCTCTGCATCTAAGATGGTCAGCACATTCCAGTACAGCTCCAGTATCTTACATCTAACTTTTGTCGGATGCTTACTACTGAGTGAGAAAATTCAAGGACTATTTTCAAATGTTGTTTTTTTGTCAATGTTCATTTCTGAAGAACATCTCTGAGAGTGCAGGTGCTGCAAATCATGGCCACCCAGGCACAGATCTGAGTAGCCTCATAGGGCAACCTGGGGCATTATTCGGTTAAGGGGAAAATATTGCCTTATCCCAAGAAGACCTCCAGCCTGCTCTTGAGGAGTGCTGCATACAACTGAGGCCAGGCAATCCTGCTGCTCCAGCATTTGTTAGGATTGGGTTGCCCTTCACTTAAATTGTGCTTAGTCATGACTACAGTTCTTTGTATATAAAATTTCAAGCACAATTTCAGCTACATCAACACCTGAGGTATTCTCTGAGTTTAAGAGCGCAATCCTAACCTGGAGTTAGGCCGGCACAGTTAGGCCAGCAAAGTTTGGCTGGTACAAGGGCCACTGTAAAGGGTGTTTGGACAACTCTCAGAGTCAGGGAGGATGGTGCACATCGGTGTGCTGGCCTCTCTGACTCCGAGAGTGGTACACACATACTTTACAGTGTCCCTTGTGCTGGCCAAACTCCAGGTTAGGATTGTGCTCTTAATATATATAATAAATACAAGTGTTGTTGTTGTTGTTGTTGTTGTTGTTGTTGTTGTTGTTGTTGTTAATCTTCACTTTTCTCATAACAAGTACCATTTCTAAGAGTTGTCACTTCAGTATATGCTGTGGAGAAACAGAGGAGCCTTCCCCACACCGCTGTATAGTTCAATCCACTCAGAATTCAGCATTAATCAGAAGTGGCTAAATTAAGCTTGCCTTATGCTGAGACAGTATTACCTTACCTTGGCCCATCTCTTCTAACGCAGCAGTTTTCCAGCACCTTGGACAGAAATCTTCACAGACTTGATATCTAAGATACTTTATCTGAAGATGTTGTATATTATAAATGGGAACTTCTGAAAGGAAAGTGTGTGATGTATCACTGAAATATCAAGGCGTTTTGTATTATCAAGGAGTTTCGTATTAAAGCCCACCACTGGTATGTAGTTCTTCAGTCTGCCTTTTGCTACAATATGGTTGCTTGAACAGATTCATCGCTTTACATACAGTTCAGCGGGCTTTTTGACAGAAAGAGATCGTTTTCTTTGTCAGCGTTTGCTGTTTGAAATACTGTAGGACAGTGGTTCCCAAACTGTGGGTTGGGACCCACCAGTGGGTCGGGATTCAATTTCAGGTGGGTTGCAAAGCACCTACAGCAGCCATATTAAAAATATGAGATTCTGGAAAGGGGGAGGGCTGTATGGTTATTTTGCTTGTGTCAAGGTTGTAAATAGGCTTTTTTTCCTTTCTGATTCACCTTGCTATTGGAAAATGAATGAGAAATAACCCAACTTCTTGCTGCATTCTCAGGAAAGCAGCAGACTCTGGCATCACAAGGACGGCACTTCTAGCCATGATATCACTTCTGATGGGTCCTGGACAGATTGTCATTCTAAAAAGTGGGTCCCAGTGCTAAAAGGTTTGAGAAGAACTGCTGTAGGAGGTAAAGGAAGTCAACCTATATGCCACATTTTCCTTATAAAACTCACTTTTCTACTCTTACCTTCTAAATTATTATATGCGCTGGACTAACAATGGTGTGTACACTGGAATGAGATGGCAAGTTTTATTGACATTCCACCTTTAAAAAAAGACGGCTGTAATTAGTATGTGATGAGAAAAATCTGGCTCAAAGGAATCATATGGAAAAGCTAATTATTGACTCCACACAACATTTATGATTCCATACGGATGACAGCTTGAGAATCAACTATCACCCTTAGGTAGGAACTATTACAGGAAGAAAGGCATATTCTTAATTTTTGAAAGCATATGAAACCCAATAATAACATATTTGAGAGAGCATCTCCAAAATTATGATTAAGATATAAATTTATATAGCAGTTTATTTTACCCAAGTGGCAATTACATTAAATGCTGCATACCCTTTCTACTTACAAAAGAACAGATGTATCCTGCTTATGTTAGATTGGTAACATTGCTGTGTAATGGAACAAATTGGTTGTGCCTAGCTAAAATTATGTTTGTTTCCATGTGCAAAGACAACAATACCCACCAACTATTGCACTTTAATACTGATATTCTGCAAACCCACATGATGGGTCAGAATAACACAAGGGAGCAAGCAGTCTACATCTTGTTTTCAGAGCAGAGCTGACTTACACAAAGAGCTTTATATATGTAGTGCAAAATAATAGAAGCAACTGGTTGATGCAGCCAAGGAAGGGAGACATAAAATTATAGGTCAGGAAAAGAAGATTAGGAAAATAGGAGAGAGCAACACACAAGTATTTAAACTAGGAACTTAATAGTAACTGCTCCCCCTACTGGTGGAGATGAAACGTACAAATCCACACCTACTGTACTATTACTGTACAGATCTATCCAACATGCCCTCTTACACACTTTATGGGGAGCAAGCCCTCTCTTTGCTCATGGCTAACCAAGACTGATACCACTGGAGTGGGGGAGTAATGCAAGGATACATTTGAAAGGTTATGAAAATATGGTGAGAAGAGACAGTCCTTTCATATTGGCTCGGAAGACCATCGTTATTTTTTCCAAGAAGCTCATCAATGAGGCAAGACAAGATGAGCCAGGAAACGCTTGTCCATGACTCGTTGTGAGGACTGTTCCTTAGTAATGATCATAGATGGAGGTGAACAATAGGAGCAATTAGGGAGGTGAAGGGAATCATTATGGAGCCGATTCAAATGCACTGTAAGGGGAAAAAAATAGCATGCCGTTAAAATGCTTGGCTGCGTACAGCTTTTAAATTAAGATGCATCCGACAGGATGGCAAGTGATTGCTCCCAAAACAAGAAGCGTGAAGTACTTTGTTGGTGTATGACGCATCAGCCTCTCATAATTCATATGCTACAGCTGGAAGAAAGCTACATTGTTGTTCCCAGAGTACTCTCAGGGGAAGTGGGAGGAGAAAGACATGCACTATGTTAGCATCCTTTAAATGTCATTCCATTCTACTCTCTTGTGCTGTCACTATCAATTTATGTATTTTACTTCTTGGCTCTCATGCCAATATCTGAAAACATTCTTTTATGTAGTTTTAACAGATAGGAATGTGGGTGCTGATACTAAAAGAGCACATATATTTTGTGGACATAAGCATCGAACAGGGAAAAATAAGGTGGTGTTTTTTTTAAGTAAGTCATTGTGGAACGCAGGAAAGAGGAAATAAATTGGGCCTTAGAGGAATAAAAGAACATTGTGCCTATAAACACACCACTGGGCACATTGAGAAGTGGTTGTTTTTGCAACTGAGTAAACAAATAGAGAGTTGCTAAGATAACTTTTTTCCATTCAATGGTTGCATTTGTAAGTGTGACAAGTTTAATGGCTCCGGGTAAACTGAATGGGGTTTTTTCTTTAAAGAGAGATTCACCATCTCTGAATATTGGGCCAGAGAAGATCAGCTTCTTGTCCAGAACATCCCACAGTTTCCTGGTGTTCTTAAAAATCAAAAATAGAAATTCATGTAACACAAAACCTGTTGCTACAAAGCTTTTGTATCCTAATAACCAACTTCCTCAAAGAACAGTCTTCGTATTCAATTCCATGCACACCTTTCTCAAGTGATCAAAGCTGTCATCTGTCACAACTGAAGATGGATGTATACAACATTTTTGGAACAAAGATGCTGCCCTGGAAGCTCCCTCACTGAGAGCACAATTGTAACCTGTAGTTAGGCTGGCACAGTTAGGCCAGCACAAGGATCATCATAAAGCACATTTGACAACTCTCGGAATCAGGGAGGATGGCGCACATCTATGTGCTGGCCTCTCTGACTACAAATGTGGTCCAAACATACTTTTCCATGTCCCTTGTGCCAGCCAAACTTTACTGGCCTAACTGTGTCAGCCTAACTCCAGGTTAGGATGGTGCCCTGAGATCCATCTAAGCATACTCCTCCAGGATGGGAATCAGGGTGAGAGAGTGGAACAAAAATGGGTTGTGCCTGACACTGATTGGCTGCCTCCCATGACATCACCTTCCTCACAATTGCTTGGTATATCTAGATACAGCAGGGGTGTATCTAATGAAAGTGTAGCCCAGAGCAGAGGGCAAAATGTTGCCCCGGAAGTGACATCACAACAGGAAGCCATGTCACAGTCGTATTTTCATTTTCTCCGGGGGGGTGGGGGGTGGCCATAACTTTTGACAGAGTAAAGATATTACACTCTGGTTTGTTTTATTGCATTCTGCATTAAGCTCCACATTAAATGGTATATTACATTATTGTATTATTCATATATACCAAGGTTTTCACCATTTTGGCCACTAGTGTCAAGCTCAGCTTGTCGCCCCCCCCCTTTAAGCTTAATGCCTGGTGCAATTACACCCCCTCTGCACGTCTTTGGCGATGCCGCTGCTGGGCAGTGTTGCATTTTTAAAAAGGTTCAATAAGTGAATGAAGCTAATGCAGGGATGTTCATGCAATGCTTTTCAATGAACAGGTGGAGAGGCTATCTGAGGCATAGGTAAAGGTAAAGGTTTCTCCACGACCGAATGGTCTAGTTGTGACCGACTGTAGGGAGCAGTGCTCATCTCTGTTTCAAAGCCTGTAGAGCTGGCGCTTTGTCCGAGGACAAGCTTCCGTGGTCATGTGGCCGGCATGAATCTACGCCATAGCACACGGAATGCCGTTACCTTCCCACCGAAGTGGTCCCTCTTTATTGACTTGCATTTTAGGTGCTTTCGAACTGCTAGGTTGGCAGGAGCTGGGTCAAGCAATGGGAGCTCACTCCATCACACACTCTCAAACTCCCAACCTTGCGGTCGAAAGCCCAGCGACAGCGGATTAACTCGCTGCGCCACCACGTCCCATCTGAGGGATGGAGGTAGGCTAATTGCTTCACAGTAGTTAAACTGGGAGGAAGTCAGGCTGGGACCAATACACCATCATCCTTACACGTTTATGGGCATTCTGTTCACAAGGCAAGAACACTCGGTGTGATACCTATAAACATGATACATATGGTCTTGTAAATTGGCCTTAAAGTGACCCTGAAAGTTTTATGATGCTTGTTTTAGCCAAGGATCACTTCAGAGCAAACCTTGGAAATAAAAAGCCAACAGCAGTTTTGTAAGTTGATGGAGCAGCAAGATAGTTGAATTGCAGAGATTTATTTGCAATTACAGTACACAATGAAAAAAACATGAAACTAAAGGCTAACTAAAGCGTTACCTACCAATATATACAAAGCGTGTTTGTCTCACCCAGTGGATGTCTCACACAAATTCCACCAGAAGAATATCAGAAATAGAAAAGCAAAAGTGATAAAATATGTAACAGAAAATACAAATCAAGGACATTTTAAAATGTGGGCAAAACATTGCAGGTAAGAAAGGGGGCATTCATTGCATATTTCAACGGTTAAAACCTGGCCGAGAAAAAAATTCTCTGTGTCTTTGGGTGCAGTACAGGTAAGATTACTCCAAAATCCAGACTATTCCAAAAGCCAGACATTTTTGTCCAAGACTTTAAAAAAAACTTTCTGTAGTGTGACCACAGGCTGTAAATTTTATTCTCTGTAAGTTATGTGGTGTGTACCTGTACAGACATTGTTGAAAAATGTCAGAGCCCAGAAGATAACCATACAGGTAACATTGAAAAGAGGAAGAGGAAGCATTTCTCATTATATTTATGCAATCATCCAGAAATTCATTTCCCTTCCCCTCCCTCCCAAACAGTCTGGATAAGGGATACTCAACCTGTAGTAATTCAACTGTATGTGTTGATTTCAAGCTCTATGTGTTGATATAGTAACACACTGTATGTGTTGATTTTTAAAGACAACCGTACAGGTAACATTGAAAAGAGGAAGAGTTATCATAACATTTTCATACAATATTAAAAGTCTTTCTTATTTCATTTTATTCAAAATTATAGCAATTGATGCCTGGACTTCTTATAACATTTACAGAACAATCCTATGCATGCTGGCTGCATTGTAGTTATTGAGTTGCATCTTAAACACATAGAAGAAAATGGTAGCATTTGACTCCGTTTCACATGCAGCGGCGCAGCTGCGTACGCAAGAAACTGTGCAATAACATGCCACAGTTTTGTGCATATCTTGCACAACATGTTCTGCAATACAAATGCAAATCAAGATTCAGTTTGGATTTCTGCACTCAAGAACTTCAAACCATAAAAGGCCTATAGATGGGAAAATTAATGAACATACAAACCAACATACAAATCACTTAGGGAAATATCCAATGTTCCACTTCTGAGTGGGCTTGCTTAAAAAAAAAAACGTAGGGCGCAATCCCAATGGGGGGCTGTGCAGTTTGTGGATGGGGGTTGGATGTGGCCTAACAGCTGCATCTTGACTCCTCCCCCTCCCTGGGCCGCCCCACCTACCGGAATGTCCTCCTCCCACCCCATTCTGCTCCCTCCTGCCTTCCCCCCCAAAAGCCCCTGGGCTGGCTGAACACATGTGCGACTTGCGTGTCTTGCGTCTTGCAGCTGAAGGGGGGGGGGTTGAATTGCCCTGCCCATTACATCTCCAATCTAAAAAATGATTTGTGTTATTATATGATAATATTGAAACTTACAAAGCTTTCAGTAGATCTACAGTGCTGTCATAGTGATAACTGCCAGTACAACAGTTGTGCAACAAATTGGTTATGAAATATGCTTCAAAGGATGTGACTATAATGGTAATTGGGCAGCAGTGCTTCCCTTCCCCCATGTAGCAAATTGTTTAACCCTTGATGCACATAGCCTAACCTGCCTATCCTTGCAATGCACCAAAATGGGTCCAACCCACTGATGGGTGCCAACCCACAGTTTGGGAACCACTGGTATAAACATTGCTTAGGCAAAATGCAAAATGGTTGGGAAAGTAGTCAACATTCTTGAAAAAACATCTGTAACTATGAAAATCAGTTCAGAGGATATAAAAATAGGCAGTGATGTGGAAAAACAGAAAGAACTGGAAACTAAAATACAGAAAATAAAATAGATATTGAAGCTGTAAGGTTGTTTATGACTGGAAAATTTTAGAAGCTGTAACTATTAAGGGCGCTATACAGGAAGTGCAAAATAAACGTATAAGTTGCACTTGAGATTTAGAGGCATCTCAGGAAAAAATAATAAGCTGTCTTGAGCAAGTTTTGACAAATTATTTAGAAGTAAAAATTATCTCTGCAGTATGGTTAAAGTCAGTCTTTATTAGGATTGGTGCAAGAGAAGTCAGGAAATGATGGCTTCAATCCTAAATGCTTTCCTTTCATTGAACACAATGGTACTTACTTTTGAGTAGACATGCTTAGAAATTGATCATAGAGAAGAGGAATTGGAAATTTTGAGGGATTTGCATCCAGACCAGAAGCAGAGAATTTGGGTTTCTTACACATAAAGTAGGGAAGTGTTAAATATAATGTAAAAAACCTAATTATTTCCTTATTTAATGAATGTATAAAGGTTAAAGGTTTCCCCATGACCGAATGGTCTAGTCCAGTGGTGTTATCCTACCGGTACACTGGGCGGGATGTCCGGGTGATCGGCAGCCCGCCCATTGCGTACTGCAGCGTTACGCCATTTGCGTAACCAGATACACCACTTGCATATGTTAAGCAAACGGCGTAACGCTGCAGTACGCGATGGGCGCGCTGCCGATCACCCGGACATGCCGTCCAGCGTACCAGTAGGATAACACCACTGGTCTAGTCGTGACCAACTGTAGGGGGTGGTGCTCATCTCCGTTTCAAAGCCTGTAGAGCCGACGTTTTGTCCGAGGACAAGCTTCCGTGGTCATGTGGCCAGCCTGACTATACACCGTAACGCACGGAACGCTGTTACCTTCCCACCGAAGTTATCCCTATTTATCTACTTGCATTTAGGTGCTTTCGAACTGCTAGGTTGGCAGGAGCTGGGGCAAGCAACGGGAGGTCACTCCATTGCGCAGTCTTGACTCCCAACCTTCCGGTCGGAAAGCCCAGCAGCAGCAGTTTAACCCGCTGCGCCACCACATCCCTGCAGTGAATGTATACACCACTTTTAATCCATCTTGTGGGTTCAGTCAACTTGAGTTATGCTAAAATCTGAATGGTTTACAAATTGTTTTTGAGGCTAAAGAGCTAAGGCAAACACTTGAAGTACTTTCCCAGGAGAATTAGAGGAGGCATAGTTTGAGTTAGAAACGAAAGTGACTAAGAATGGCTTTACATTGTATAGAACAATGGAGAGCTTTGATCTGAAATTCTTATCCTTGAGTTTCAAGGATTTTTGTTCCTCAACAGAGGACATTTTCAGTGTTATTAAAGAGACAAAAGATAAATATGATTTATGTACAAGAAACACATATTTTAAGGGGATGAATACCCATAAAATGAAGTATTTGTGACATTAAAAAACCAAGGACTTGCCATATGCATCAGGAACCACATTGTGGAGATTCAAGGCCTTCCCAGCCTGTCCTGCTCTCTTCTCTTGACAAGACTTTCCCTCTTGTTTCCCATTTCCTCAACAGAGAAACTGCTGTGCCCCCTGAGCAGGCACCTTCTGTTGCCTGACAACCTTTGTGATTTCCTTATTGGAATGATGGAGCGTGGCAGACATGTGTGCAAGAGAGCAGAACATACAGGCCAATAGCATGACTTGAGGCAGGATTGCAGCCCGTGGACTGGGTAAACTCACCCACACTGATAAGTTGGTGCAAAGAGTTGGAAGGAAGAGGGCTAAATGGGCCACAAAGGGGGGGAGATGGGTGGGGAGGACATCAGATCGGGGCTGGGAAGAGGGGGGTATCACAGCATTAAAAAAATAAATACTAGGGCATCATTAAAGAAATGAATACTAGGACAGAAAATAAATTGACAATGCTGGTGGTTTGGAAAACATTTCAGGCTAAACTATGCCCAGAATTAATAGGGATGTGGTGGCGCTGCAGGTTAAACCGCTGTTCTGCTGAGCTTTCTGATCGGAAGGTTGGCAGTTCAAGACCACGCGATAAAGTGAGCTCCTGTCGCTTGTCCCAGCTCCTGTCAACCTAGCAATATGAAAGCACCTAAAAATGCAAGTAGATAAATAGGGACCACTTCAGTGGGAAGGTAACGGCGTTCCGTGCGCTACAGCATATAGTCATGCCAGCCACATGATCATGGAAGCTTGTCCTAGGATGAATGCCAGCTCTTCAGGCTTCAAAACGGAAATGAGCACTGCCCCCTACAGTCGGTCATAACTAGACCATTCGGTCATGGGGAAACTTTTACTTTTATGCCCAGAATTATCTTCTTTGTCTTCAGTGTTTTATACTGTGGAATTCTCATCACCGCAGTGAAGTTCTGGACCAATCCATCCTTGCGGATACCTAAAAACATGGATACTGGGGATGGCTATTTAAAGATAGAGGAACATGAGTGGTTTTGCTGCAACAAAGTAAAAAAAAAGTTCATTTTTTCCTGTGTTCCCCTGTGGATAACTGAAACTGTGGATACCAGATAAGTGGATACTGGGGCATGCCTGTACATTATTATGGCATAAATACAGTTTGTTCTAGATATTGGATTTGATTGTGAACAGCAAAATTGTGATATATCTGGAGATTGTCAATAAAATGGATGGAGACAAACCATTGTGGGTCCAATATTTCAGGTTGTGACTATCGTTAATGGATTAGATGAATATAAATATATCCAGGATAAATAGAACAATTATGGAAGAACAATTGATAACCTCATCCAGAAGAAAAAGGGTTGATTAGCCAGGGTATCTGTTGATAAGATTGGGAGTGCAACTATTGATAAAAAGGATCAATGGGAGAGAGAGCTTGGCGAACTCATCAAAAAAGAAGAATGATTATAGTGGTGGGATAATGAAGCAAATATTTTTTATCAGTTTTATCAATTTGAAGAAAGTTTTGTTTCCAACCTTCTCTTGGATTAAAAAGTATGTTGTTGATGATTAAAAAGTATGTTGTTGTATGTTGCAAGCCCAGCAAGCTTGACTCATGTTTATAAAAAGTGTTCTAAACAATGCTGGTGATGTCAAAAGTTTAAAGCAGACATTATATCTTTTGGATATGCCCACTTATCAAACCATTTTACCTGGCTGTTCTTGAGAAGATAAACACAATAATAGGATATGAATATCTTGTTTAATCTGAAGAATGTGTTATTTGGATAAATTAAAGTCTTGGTGCTCACAGAAGATATAGAGCTGATTAGGGCATGTGCACAGATGCTGTCTGCTGCTGGGATTTTCTTCTTCTTTTTGGAAAGCATTTCAAGCACTCCACTGAATTGGCAAAGATAAATGGGAGACGTAGAATAGTTAATAAAATTTACATATTATGGGTGAATGAAAAAGAATATGAACTCAGAAGAAAATGTTAAGAACTAGATTCTGGTTATTAGCTATTAGAATTCTGCAGATAGTTTTCACCCATGTAACTTGCATACATATTTGTGATTATGGCGAACAAATCGGATGCTTTCATAGGTTGATACATATTTGTGTGATCATTAATAATGCATTTTTCTCTCACTTTTCCCATTGCAATGTGTGATACTTGAAAATCCTAGAGTATCAGTAATAATCATCCATTTTTGTCTTTTAATTTGGTGCAAAAATTCATTCAGTTCTTTATTTTTGTATATCTTGTGTAAAGAAAAGCTGAAATTAAACAGTTGTATGTACCACGTTCTATCTCTGTAAATCCATAGATGTATAGAGAAAGCAAAGACATATTGATGTTTTACTGTCAATGGTTGGAAAATACCCTGTATTTACACACAGAGAGACAAAAGACATGAAAAGAAAACAAATCAATTGGAAAAGCTCATAAAATGTACCAAGTTAAGCATAGTAATTTACTGGAAGTACAACAGCCAAAGTTCTTTTTTCATACTCCAAAAACAACTTGGGCGTCTTAGAGAGCAATCCTAACCTGGAGTTAGGCCAGCACAAGTTAAGCCAGCAAAGTTTGGCTGACTTAAAGGCCATCATACAGCACGTTTGGACCATTCTTGAAATCAGAGAGAATAGCGCAAGTCTATGTGCTGACCTCTCTGACTCGGAGAGTGGTCAACCATACTATACAGTGTTCCTTGTGCCAGCCTAACTTGTGCCTGCCTAACTCCAGGTTAGGATTGCGCTCCCAATCATAACCTGTGCTGACACAGCCAGGCCACATGGCCTGCATTGCACTCAGTGCAGGTTAGGAGGTGGCTGGAGGTATCCTCGGGATAAGGGAATATAGTTCCTCTTGCCCCCCCCTGTCAAACCCCAACCGGCTTCTCAGATCAGCACCAATTAC
>JAJKFI010037700.1:0-59008 GCA_029204185.1 Lerista edwardsae
ACACACACACACACACACACACACACACACACACACACACACACACGAATCAATTTTAGTGTCAAAAGTAAGATTTACATTTCAGGTTAGAAATAAGTCTGTGTCTGCATGTCCCGTTTGGCTGTCTGTGAGAGGATCGGGTCTTTGTTGAGACAATGTGAAACCATAAAAAACATTTGGCTTTGCTGAATCCATCTTTGACAAAAATTATACAGTATATACATTTTGGCTTGTTGAGAGTATGCAGAGCCTACCTTTATTATACGGCAGTATTCTTCAGCTTTGGGGTTGTGACCAGTAGTGTCAGCCTACCGGTACGCTGGGCGTGTCTTCCGGGTGAGCGGCAGCGCGATCGCTGCGTTCTGTTGCATAACGGTGAAAGCCCGCCCGCTGCATGCCCGGAAGACATGCCCAGCGTACCGGTAGGCTGACACTACTGGTTGTGACCCAATGGGATCGTGAAGTCTCAGTTGTGGGGTCATGGCAACTTACAGGAATGAAGAAAGTTGAAGACCACTGGACTAGAGCACCACCAGGTAAAGGGGGAGGAATCTGGTGCATCCCTTCGGGTGCCAGGAGATGGTGGCCCAGTCCTGCTCGGGTTCTTAACAATTGTGCTAAAAAAAGTTTTCACTAGTGCCAGGCTTCATGGTAACTTTTTCTGCTCTCTCCAATAAGAGTACAGTATTCGGTCACTGTGAACAGTGCTGGGAAGGCATTACAGGGGCAGGGGTGGGAGGATAGTCTCCCAGGTCATGGTACAAAAAAGCTTGACTATTGCAAGGTACAGAGGAATAAGATGGCTCCAGATGGGATACAGAAGTGTGAGCAATTCCTGATCTCATCCGACACCTATAGATCAGGGGTGTCAAACGTAAGGTCCAAGGGCCGGATGCAGCCTCTGGAAGCTCTTTATCTGGTTTTGGTCTCTTCCAGCATCGCCACCATCTGCTATCAGCAGCTGAACTGGTGCTGAAGTATTACTGCTGATAGGGCAGCCGGTGTGATAATCCAGCTCTCCCATTTCTGGAAAATATGATCTATTTTTTGAATTTTTCTCTTCTGCCATTTGCAGCTAATGGATCTCTAAGAGAGGAAACGAGTGCTTATTTCTGGTCACGAACTACATAATGACATCACATTCTGCTTTGTGACCTCATCTCTGTCCCTCAGCAGCCATCATGAATGCTATTCGGCCCACTGTTTGACACCACGGCTAAAGATGTGTTCTTCTCATGTGATGACAGGGAACTGTAAAGAAAAGAGAACCATAAAAATGCTCTTCTCTGTATTGTGTCAAAGGTAGAGTTCCACAGAGAGCCCCAGAAAAATGTCTCTTGTCTGGTAGAAATTGGTTTACTTTCCTTTAAAAAGTCTATATGGAAGAACCCTACTATTTGCCTCAACTTCCACTTTAAGAAAATGTTGGTTCCTGGCATACTTTTTTTAAGCAAATCCACATTTAATAACACAGCAAATCCACCCTTAATGACAGGTCTCATGAAGCTTGATTAATTTTTTTATACACACCATAACTGAATTTGATTCTGTGGGCATATCTATATCGAGCATCGACAAAATCTATTCGTCATTCTTTCTCTCTTTTCATTTAATCTACTGTCCTCAAGCTAAGGCCATAAATCCTTCTAGGAAAGCCATATAGTGGGAAATGTGGACCGTATCTTTTCAGGAACATTTTTTGTAATGATATTGGGGGTTCTCTGTCCTGGAACATTAACAGGAGAGATTTTTTAAAACTTTTTATTTGAATATCCAAATCTCAGTCACATTCCTACCATTTTGAAGGAGAGGGGAAATGCCCCGGGCACAGTACTGCTAGAGCGGAGGGTGGCAATGAGTTGGCTTGGCTCTCAGAGAGGCAAGTGGTGTTTGGCCCGCCTACCTTCCCTTGCCTCCATACAGTTCCGAAATGGAACAGTGCCGGAACAGTGCACGGGGTTTGGGGAACCAGCGGAGGGGCAGTGCTCCTCCTTCTCTGTCCTTGAATGGTCCATTGGCTGGGTCTGCAACTGCCAGATCTAGGTTACCTTCTGTTCTTGGAATAAAAGCTAGTGGATGAGCACGTTTAAAAAAATCCCATATAATTTTTGTATGTTAATGGCTGACAAATCTACCAGCTGCACCTGCCCATAACTGTATATACACATGTGAAGGTGCACACAATAGTCACTAAGAACTTCATACTCTCTATTATTGTGGTTCTCCACATGAAACGGGCTTGCAGCTATGGGAACGTCATCTTCAGACATCACATTTTAAGCATTTGGCTCGCATATAAAAGCACACTTTGTCCATTTCATTAGCAGAAGCTCTGAAAGTCTGGGTTCATTTCATAAACTGGCTAAGAAATTTAAGCAGTAATTATAAAATGATCAATGACATTTCCACTCCATCTGCTGGGTGGTGAATGAATCAAAGTAAAGACATCTCAACCATTTGGCACGGAGAAAACATGGCAATGGATATCATTTGGCAATACAAGCCTGGTTCTTCAGTTAAAACAGAACAAGATTCAACAATACTCTATATCCAGCAGAAAACCATGCAAATAAGCCCACAAAAGCTACTAGTCCCTCAAAATTAGCTCATCTGACCCACAGAATTAGCTTTGCCATGGTTGCCAATGCTAATATACAATCTAGGGGACACTTCCTTCCCAACCCCAAATATTGCAAATATTATTGCAAACAGAATACACTGGGAATTTAATGGGGTAAAGCAGGAATGTATTTACCACCTGTCACTCCGGACAGGACTGGGAGGGCCACAGCCTAGGTGAGCTTACCTAGGGTAACCCTGGGGGACATCCTTGTCCTAAGAGGGGGTGAGGTGACAGGACCCCACAAGGCTCAGAGGGCCAGAGAACCTCAGGTTGAGGGAGAAGTAGGGCCTATCCTGGCCTCTGGCAGAGAAGGTAGGTGCAGGAGCCAGCCCCAGGCCCTACATTTGTGCAAGGGTGTTCCGGGAGGCCTCTGAAAGGAAGGGGGAGCCAGGAGTGGACCCTGGGCCTTAAAAGGAGGCCCAGCCTGGCCCAGGGAGGCAGTCTCTGGCTGGCCGGCTAGGAAGAAGGATGTGCAGGGAGGCTCACAACCTCCTTACCTTGACAGGCTACCCAGCCCATACTGGACCGGGACACGAGAAGCTCCAGGGGGGCTTGCCTTGGCAGTGAGCCAGAGGCAAGACCGGGGAAGCAAGGGTCCTACCCAGTGTAGGATGGGGAAGGCCCTCACCCCTTGCCGACATCGGGACCAGCAGTCGTCGGACCTCGCTGTAAGCTTCATTGGCCCTGTGATGTTAACAAGGCCTCATGAGTGCCAAAGCCTTGACGCGATTAAACCACGTAAGTAAACAGAGAGAGATTCCTTTTGCATCGAGGGGAGCTGCGTCTGACCCACACCACGCCACAGCCCCCCACCTCCCAGGGAGACCTTGGCCTCCCGGGGGTGAGGGAGATGACACCGCCCAATCGTTGAGACTGTTATGTGACTGACCTGGCTAATTTGCACCATGCCTCAAGAACAGTCTAGGGTAGGTGAAAAAATTTTCTGCCAACCAGATAAGAAGCAAAAAATTTCTGCCCAAAACACAGCCAGCTACTTTCAAAATATCCATAGGTTGACTAGGATGGAGTGCAGCGGCTCACAAGTTCCAAAAGTGAGCCTGAAGCATGGAGTGCAAACATGCAGGTTTTGCTCCTCCCGCAATGTAAAAAGCACCAGTCAGGAGTGAACCACTTCCCCCCTATCTTGCTTGCGTTGGGCAGAACAAGGGAAAGCCTGCCTTTAATGGTAGTGATGAATTCATGGCAGCTAAAGCAAAGCGGTGGCATCTCCTCCACTTTGCTTCACAGCCATGAATGCCTCTAAAAGCAAGGGGTAGGGGCTGCTTTGCACTAGCATTCAGGAGCCTGAATGACTTAGCATACCCCCAGCCCGGAATGGATACCTCTGGATACTAAAGGCTATCTGTATTATCACTGTTCTCCATTGACATCATTAGCTTCAAGAAATTACAGTTCTTGTCTTTTTTAAAAACAAACTAGAAGCAATCTTTTGCAACTTGCACTTCCTTTATTTTTACATTTAGAGGCATAAAGGATTGATAATTTTGCATTACGTCACTGGAAGATTAATTTTTCATTGGAATAAGAATAAGAAGAACAATGTTCAGATGTTGTGCCTTTATACCTGAATTGCTGTACAGAAGACATGTCAGAAAAGGAATTTGTCATCTTATCTGTTATAGACAATTCCTTGGGGGAGGGTAATAAAAAATCGTATAGTAAAGAAATAAGAGCATTCTACAGATGGGAAGATTAAATTCATACGCTTTTTGTGATGTGTCACATCAAATTCGCACACAGTATGAATCATAGCACGTGCATTTTATTTGTGTGCTGGACTACCCACTTGTTTTATAGAAGGTGGAACACAGCTAATGTTAATTGGCTCAACCCTATCCAACTTTTCAGCACTTATGCAGCTGTGTCAGCTGCATGTGTTGCATCCTGCGGTGTGGGAAAAACTGTTACAGAGGCCTCCTCAGGAGAAGGGAACATTTGCAAAAACATAAAAAATCACCACTAGATCAGGCCAAACGCCCATCTAGTCCAGCTTCCAGTGGCCCACCAGATGCCTCAGGGAGCACACAAGACAATAAGATGCCTGCATACATGCATCTGGCATTCTGAGGTAGCCTATATTTAAAACAACCAAAAGAAGTTGGTTTTGGTCTTTTCCTCTATTCCATGTGAGGCAACAGACTGAAAAAACAAAGGAGGTACTTTTAAAGCAGAATAAGACTAGTGAAAACTGAAAGAAAAGTATTGATCAGAGAATAAGATTTCCTATCTATGGGTGAGAAAATACTTTATAGCTAGATGGACATATCAAGGAGGCATATGTGAAGGGGAAAAAAAGCTAACATCTCATTAATGTAGTTCTGTGCTGCAGATATATTGCTCCCAACATTAGTACATTGCCACACAAAGGTAATATTTTTCACTAAGGACTGTCACTTTGTTATATACTTGCTCTTCTTTGTGAACAAAATCCATGCCTAATAAAAGTGTGATTGTAAAAAAACAAAATTCAACCAAAGTACTGTGTTGGATCCTTTCAAAGAACATTTCATCCCTGTTTTGTGAAAAGCAATCTGTGCAAATAGGAACAGTGGAACATAAAACATTTATACTGCATGAGAGATCTTGATGCCTCACTTTATCTTCTTAACTATAAATCAGTGTGGAATAGTCTTGCCACAGCATTAACCACCAGCATCCCGTGAGTTAAGAATTTATTGAATATTACTTTTGAGAGGTGAAATATCTTTTGGGTAAATGTAAGTAATGCCTTTGAGCGTCTGACATAACTGACTATAACTAACCCATAAACGATTCATGTGGACTTTTTTTTCTCTCTCTGAACATTTTATACAGCTCTTGTGACACCCAGAGCACCCAAAACACAGGAAAAGTCACAAATCTACCACCAGTGTTGCTAAACTAACATTTTACATGTTTACCATTTACTAAACATGTGCTAAAGCTTACCACCATTTTACTAAACTAAACTACACTTTACTAAACATTTGCCAACATTTTACTAAACGAAAAAGGCAGCATGATGTCAAGGCCTCCTCCAGAATAGCACATATTGAACACAGAAAGTTATGTGGTGACACATATCAAGATTGTGGAACTAGCAATGCTTGAGATGAGGTTGGGGTCCTCTTGCCAAAGTCCTGGGATGCAGTTGATGATTTGCTCTTGTGTGGAACTGCAAATGTACCTAGGTGGTCTTTCCCCTTACTTCCCAGGAAGATCGCCTAACACTGCCACTTCTAGGTTATTGGTGGCTCTGGGACAAAACACTGCACCGGGAGCCCATCTCACTCCCTGTTCGCCTCATGCTAATGCATAGAAAACTAACAGTGCCACTTTGGGGTCAGCCCAGCCAGATACAGCCCTCTTCTGAGTATGGGCCTTTGGCCAGAGTCCAACCTGTCCGTTCCTGATGTCATCTCTACATAACATTCATTCACATGCAGTTAGTGGGATTTGTGGTGGGGCTAACACAGTAACAACTCAAATGTCATTCAATAGTCAGTATAATGGTCCAATCATAACCCCCTCCCCCATCAATGTAACTAGTGTTAACGCCAGCCGAGGCTGCTTTATGGCTGTTGCAAGCAGCTGCTGCTGGCCCACCAGCGGGGAAGTCAGTGGCCTCATGAGCACTGACAGACCCACAGAAACCCACCAGAGAAGATAAGCTTGCACAGGAGGGAGGCAGGGAGGGGGCTGAACAGGGTGAGAAAGGGTGGAACAGGAGGAGGGATGGACAGAATGGTGCAGTGGTGGGGAGGGAAGGAGGGCAGATCAGGCCTGGGATGAGCAGGATTGGTGGTGGCCAGATCCATCTTCAC
Organism: Lerista edwardsae; assembly: GCA_029204185.1. NCBI lineage: Eukaryota > Metazoa > Chordata > Lepidosauria > Squamata > Scincidae > Lerista > Lerista edwardsae. The sequence continues at coordinate 6,448 of JAJKFI010037700.1, forward strand.
AGAGTATCACAAACTTGTGCCAGCAATTGAGCAAGGGGATAAATTTCCCCTACTGGAAGAGACCTCCAGCAACCAAAAAAGTGACAAACATCAGGAATCACACCGATACCGTTGCATCACTGTACAGGGATTTAGGTAGAAGTGGGTTGTAAGTCTTCTTTTCATTTTATTAATATTCTCAGTTGGATAGCAAATTACACCAGGCAGCTTCTAACTATTAACTAAGAATGATAGTTTTTGAAGTTTGTGCCTGGAGAAGCAGAGTGGAAGGAGCAGCCATAGCAGCACACTTTGGAACTCCCCAGTTCAGCACCTGTATCTTTCATCACATCGCCAGTCTTCAACCAAGAAGTGTCGTGGGGCTGCTAAAGCCTCCCACATGATGTGTAGTTTGGCTTCGTGAACTGTTCTTGACTCTGTTTCAGCCAGCAATTTCAGCTCAATATTATGCTCAAGAAGATGGCCAGAGACCAAATAGTGTAGACAGGCTTACAACTGGTTTCTGGGTGTCTACTTAAGAGTAAATTCCATTAATTTCTATAGCCCCAGGTAAATTTGCATAGGACTGCATCTTTAGCATCATATTCCCAACCATTGAACAACCAATGCCTCCTTGAAGTTCTGTCACAATCTACCCCCAAATAAAGCTTAAGACCTTGTTATCGCAATCCCAACTTGTCTGTCGTCCAAAAAATTCATTCTTGATTGTTGGCCAACTGTGAATTTTCAAAAGTGGAAAAAAGCTTTAAGGATAGCACAGAGACTAGAGCATTTTAAAATAAATGAAATGAGCCTTTATATCCTTGATTTGGGGGAAATCATATGGATGAACACGAGATATTTGGTTTAATTAGGAAAACCTTCTTTTCTGGGAGTTGATCCAAAACAGATAACAACAATGGATGCATGCTTATTAGCACCATGGCTTTTACATAGAGCTGAGAGTATTGCATCCTATCATTATGAACAGAATTCCAAATAACATCATATCCAGTTGCAGAAAGCTGGGCTATCTATCGTTTAACTGAATTGATAAAGGTAGAGGGGATGGTTTCTGCAGGTGTCCAGGCCAGATATCCACATTATCTGTTTGTCTCTAATTGCTTGATGAAAATCCAATTGTATATCAATTATAAATGTTATGGAAAATGCATTTAATCCAATGCAATCAAACCCAATTGGTACACCAAAAGGACAGTGTACACAGCTATCTTAGCCAATATCATTACAGATAATTTGAAGAATATGTGTCACATAAATCTGGCAATGCATAATTCAGTTAGAAGCTTTAATTACTTCTAGACACAGGTGTCACCTGCGCACTTACAAAAAAAAATTGTATGCCTAAACCTTTGCCATTTGCCTGACATGACAAATTATTAACCCAAAATGGGTTAACAATTGCCATTTTAAGGCCCACTCAGAAGTCTCTAACCTCTATTCATTATCTGCAAGTTGTTCTAGGAAAGAATAAGGGAAGTAACCTGGATCCTTTCAGCACTGCTAAATCCACTCCAGTGTGGTCATTGTATTGTCTATGCAGTCTAGTTGCCAGTATACCAGCTGTGACTGAAAGAAGCTCCAGTCCTTATACAATATGTAGCGGAATTTCTTTTTTCTATTGTAAAAATCAACAATAGACGTCGAAAAACTGCAGAGTGCTCCTAAATTTAATCATATTTATTTTTCTTTTAGTATCATGGAGAGGCATTCATTTAGTAGTAGTTTGTATATGGTTTGCCTGCCTTTGTTACTTGTTTATTTTATGCCATTAAAGGTTTTTTGGAATTTGAATTTGGACTGAAAGAAGCAACAGTTCTACAGTATCCAATTATCTCAGCAAAGGACCTTATTTAAATCAATAGATGAAAAAAGAGTGGCTGTATTGCAATGCTAACCCATCACCATCACCTCTGCTAACAAGGCAAGAGGCACTTTTTCCAAGTGGTGTTCCTCTTATATTTAGCAGGGGGAGAGTAATTGTCTCTCTTCACCCCCCGGCGCAGTGTCTTTCTAGTGGCTGTTGCTGGTGGTGGTCTGCATTTTTTTTTAGATTGTGAGCCCTTTGGGACAGGGAGCCATTTAACTTTATTATTACTATTTGCCTGTAAACCACTTTGTGAACTTCGTGTTGAAAAGCGGTATATAAGCACCTGTTGATTGATTGATTGATCACCCAAATCCTAGTCAGAGGAAACACCCTATGTGTTGAGAGTGAGAAAATAATCAAACTCACACAGTGAGCCATCAAACCATTGAGACACTTAAGTTCCAGGGTAGCAAGATGAAAATCTAGGGCAGCTATTTTCAACCACCGTGCCATGGCACATTAGTGTGCTGCAAATTCATTCATTCATTCATTCATTCATTCATTCATTTTATTTATACCCCTCAAATGGTCCTCAAGTGTTCTGCAGGAATTTGGGAGAAGGTCAGTTATTAGTAGGACCATTGGGGTATGTTAGCCCCCACTGACAGCACAGTGTTAGTGCCATGCCAATGTGGTGTGAGATGAAAAAGGTTGAAAATCACTTGTCTAGGGTAACCCATAGTTGGAGAACTTGCCTTCCCAATCAGTCTGAGTAAAGTTCATCCAGGACTTTTCAAGTCATCCCCTCTTCATATTGGCAGTAGCCAGAGAGGGCAGTGGCATGGTAAGTACTGCAGGAGCTGTAATATGCCATGTAAGTGGCCCCTCCCATTCATCATCAGAGCCATTCCAGGCAGTAACTGTGTGTTACTGCATGTTGCTGTCTAGAACGGCTCTGACAGTGAGAGGGATGATGCTCTTACACAGCACATTGCAGAGCCTGCAGTGCATACCATGCTGATCCCCCCACTGGCTGCACTAGTGCATATAGGGAATGTAAACAGGATGTCATACAGGTGTTTGTGATGGAGAATATTCCTCACCTTTAGACATTAGCTGCATCTTGTTAGGACGTAATCCTAACCTGGAGTTAGGCTGGCACAGTTAGGCCAGCAAAGTTTGGCCAGCACAAGGTGTCGTAAATTTCTGTGGTTCTTTAGCTTTTGGCAAATAATGTAGAGGTTCAGAATTTCAAACTTCTTTAGCTTTTGGCAAATAATTCTGCTGTTCAGAATTTCAAACTCCATAAACACCATAAAGTATTTTTGGATCACTCTCACAGTCAGAGAGGCCAGTACACAAGCGTGTGCCATCCTTCATGACTCCCAGAGTGGTCCAAAAACACTTTACAGAGGCCCTTGTGCCAGCCAAATTTTGCTGGCCTAGCTGTGCCAGCCTAACTCCAGGTTAGGATTGCGCCTTCAATATCATTGGATTACATATGAGGAATAGTACAAATGAAGCTCTGTTATGTTATTCTGTTATGCCACAACCAAACATTCAAAGGTGGCCAGTGATTGCTGCTAGGCGCACTTCATTTTTCCATCTCTAAGGTTCTGATTCGCATTCCATCCACAATTTAAGAGTAATGGATTTGGTGGTCTCAGTTCATATCTAGTGGACATTGGTCTACATCAATCTTACTCAAGTGAAACCTACAAGTCTTAAATTAAATGAGTTTTTTTTATCTCAGTTCAGTCTCCAGTGAACACCAGTTCTTATCAGAAAAGCACTACACATAAATCATCATAATTCATTGGCAAAACCACTGCAAGACTGAAAAAGAAAAGCCCTAATTTAGTACAGGGGCAGTTAATTTATTTTTTCCTTAAGTAAAAAACAAACAAAAAAAGGGTGCCCACTTTAACACATTGAAAATAAAAAAATGTCATTAAAAAGTGTGTAATCACATAGTCATGCAAATACATATAATTTTTAAAGAAAAAAAACACCACCCACATTTAATAATGTCATATGTGTACTTACTCTTCAAAAATATGACTTTGTGTTGTTACTTTGTGATTTATATTGACTCCTGTCAGCGATTTTGTATTTTGACGTTTTATAGTTTTTCAATTATAACAGCTTCCTTTTATTTTGGATAGGAAAAGCAAAGTATTAAATAGAAAAATCAATGTATTAATCTAGAAAATAAATCCATAAAATAAATATTTGCGACCATTATTTTAATGATGATTTGCCGAGAAACATTTAAGTGTTACATTATAGGGAAAATATGCAAATCTTGACTATGTTTTCAAGATATGGGAGAGTGTGGCCACCTTTTCAGTAGCGCTACTTCTGCTAAGGTGTCACCGCAGCTTAGAGGTACTCTGCAAAGTGATGCTTCAGTAGAAATGGAACTGATAAAAGGGCATCTTGCATGATAATGGGGCTCTCCATGTGCTTTAGCACCATCTCTGGACAGAATGTGTGGTCTAGAACTGCCAATGAATTATCTTCAACGCAAGGGGTCTTTGTGGTATTCAGTGGCGTAGCTAGATCATTTTATCACCTGGGGCCCATAAATTTTTGACACCTTACTGATATGCCAAAATTATTTATTTATTCGTATTTTTAAAATTTTCATTTCACTGAATTGTGAAATTCCTCATTGAATGATATATAACATGATGGTATTATTTCCTTATACCAGGGACACGGTGGCGCTGCAGGTTAAACCGCTGAGTTGAGCTTGTTGACCAGAAGGTTGGCAGTTCTGAGCTCCCTTGGGAGCTCAGAGTGCAGAGTGAGCTCCCATTGCTTGTCCCAGCTCCTACCAACCTAGCAGTTCTAAAGTACCTAAAAATGCGAGTAGATAAATAGGTACCACTTCGGTGGGAAGGTAACAGCATTCCGTGTGCCTTGGCATATAGTCATGCTGGCCACATGACCACGGAAGCTTGTCCTTGGACAAACGCTGGCTCTTCAGCTTAGAAACGGAGATGAGCACTGCCCCCTACAGTCAGTCATGACTAGACTATTTGGTCGTGGGGAAACCTTTACCTTTTTATTATTCCTTATAACCACTATTTTCACAATGTTTCCGTCTAGTGGTGTCACCCCCGAAGGGTAGCAACCTGCACCTACCCCATACCTCCTGCCTAGGTATGCCACTAGTGGTATTCATTCAGGGGTTCTTTAGAATATAAGCTGATATAGAAACAGCTCCCTTGAGGAAGAAAGTATGAAAAATCACTGTATGACTTTGCTGAAGTATTTACTAATATTGCCTTCATTTATACGAGTCATGTGGTCGTATTAGTCATGTGCTGGAAGAAATATATTTTCTTTGAACATATATGGATATATGGACTCAGATTCTTAGTCCATCTAGCTCAGTATTGCCTACAGTGACTAGCAGTGGTTCTTCAGGGTTTCAGGTAGGGGTCTTTTCTTTCCCTACCTCGAGATGACACCATTTGAACTTATGGCCATCTGCCATTCTCTTCACCACTAATGGCAACATGGTATGATTAGCTGATAGCAAAATGGAATTACTCTACATGTTCCATCACCACATGTACAGAATTTAAAGCAAGAAGTTTTCAAGGGGAAACATTTGTTCCAAACAGTTACAACGGCTCCAGCAGTCATACATAACGCAACAGAATATTGATGCAAATTTTAAGTAAGTGTTGCTTGGGGAAATGGAAAGGGAATCGCCGTTCTCAGCATCCGGACGCTTTGTTGAAGTGATACATTGCATTATGCAGCACATTATGGTGAGTTACAGCCCAACTACATACAGAGGTTCACACTGATATCTCTGTTGGAGCAGTGCCGGTTGCTGCATGAAACAGTAGGAAACCTCTGTCCAGTATTAAATAGTGTGGAGTTCCTGCTGCTTGTATGACACTTGCCTCAGCATGAAAACTGCGCCGCTACAAAAAGAACCACTGAAGGGTAATGAGGTAGTAGTTAATGTTGACATAACGTCAAAAGGAAAATGTCCTTCCTAGAAATGAGGTGTGGGGTTAAGACGAGGCAAACTTTCTGAATGCAATTGCAGAGCCCAGAGTTGGTGCAGTGCCTGGCTGAGAGGTTGTGCTGTGATCCTGAAAGTTCACATTTCTTGCACTGCAGCCGTGATGAAGTGGCCTTAAGGAAGCAGCTCTCACTCAGTTTCATCCTCATCACCATGGCTGTCACTATCTACAAGATGTTGCATTGCATGTGGAACAGCCCTCGCTCAATTGTAGCATCTATCCTTAGGGTGCAAAAGGTCTCAGGTCTAATTCCCATAGCCTCCAGGAAGTGCAGGAAAAAAGAATGTGTCTAATACCCTAAAATATCAATGTAGGCAATCCTGAACTAAATTCAATACAACAACCTTTACTGGCATAAGTTAGCAGTACCAGTAAAAGCAGCAATAAGGACATGATTAAAAACATAACTAAAATATATATAAGTAGCATCAGAGAGGCTTGTCGCTATACTTCCCTTCGACCATCATCAGAAAGTTGGCAACCCCCACCATCCTTTCCCCTGAATAATCCATGGAACTCCTGGATATTGAATTATTTGAACTGCTTGGCTTCCAGGGTATGTTCCCCTTTGAATTTTCATATTCCATTCCATTATAGGCAAATGGCTACTTACCTCTCTTTTTTGACTAACTCGAAGGAGTGCTGTGCCATCACTTTAGCCAGATTCAGTGTTACTCCATCTGGTCACTTTTGGGAGATACCGTAAGATTCCCTATCAAGATTGATGCTGCTTGTGCAACTCATCCTGGATCGAGTCCCTCACCTTCTGTAATGTCCTATCCACGCTGACTTGCGCGTTACCCATGCAGAACCAGTCTTAGCAGATAAGAGTGGTATCCCTGACCTTGAGAACTAAATTCTGAATTGCTACAAAACAGTTGCCTATGTTCCAAATAGGTGCTGCGTATGGCCTTTAAATCCCTTAATGGCAGCAGTTCCCAAACCTATCCTGATCGCAGCGCCCTTTTTTCATAGTGCCCTAACACTGCCCTATCACATAGTGCCCATAGTGCCTTTTTTCATAGTGCCCTATCATAGTGCCAGTTATGATGGTGGTGCCCAGGAGATCTAAGAAGAAGAGATCGCCATGCAGCAAGAGAAGGAGACAGCCACCAGCACCCCTGAAGATAGTGCAAGATCACATGCAAGCTTGGGCCAATTATGATGGTGGTGCCCAGGAGATCTAGGAAGAAGAGATCGCCAGGAACATCCTGCGGCACCCTTGTGAGTTCACCGCAGCATCCTCGGGTGCCACAGTACACAGTTTGCTTTATGGCTTGAAACCAGGGTTAATCAAAGACTACCTGCTCCTATACAATCCTGCCCACCTATTGAGTTCTGCATGAGTGGCCATTCTCCAGATTTCTCCGTGATTTGAGGCAGGTAGCTACCAGGCAAAGGTCCCTACCAGTCCAACTCCTGATTTCCCTGCCCCACACAACAAAATATGCCGCCTAAGCTAGTGAGCAAAACTCCTCACTGCTTTTTCTTTTCTTGCCAGTGATATGCCTAGAATTACACTCCTCTCAGGGAGCAATCCTAACCTGGATCTAGGCCAGCACAGTTTGGCCAGCACAAGGGACATCATAAAGTATGTTTGGACCACTCTCAGAGTCAGAGATGCCAGCACAGAGATGTGCATCATCCTTCCTGACTCCAAGAGTGGTCCAAACATCCTCCCTGACTCTGAGTGGTCCAAATGTGCTTTACCGTGTCCCTTGTGCAGGCCAAACTTTGCTGGCCTAACTTTGCTGGCCTAACACCGGTGGTGGGATTCAGGGGGTTCACCCAGGTTCTATAGAACCGGTTGTTAAATGGCCGGGGCCCGCCTACTCACTTACCTTGGCTGGCTTCAGGGTTGTTGTTTTTTTGTTCTGGCTATGACGTCATAGAATCCCACCACTGCCTAACACCAAAGTAGGATTGCGCTCTCAATTCCTTCTTGTTTCATTTTTCATCCTTGCTTCCATCCTTGTTGTCTTTCCTTGAATATACTCCTGTCTATTGTAGCATTTTTTTTTGTATGGCTCTGGGAGCAGGTAGGACAGGTGTACTTTTTCAAGTGCTTGTTTGGTCCAGAGAGCATCTAGTCTACCAGCTGCCTGGTGCTGGTGCTTCTGCGGTGCTGCCAGGAAGTGATCTCTCAGACTCAACCAAGTGCCATGAGCCACCCGCCTAGTGTAGGAGGCCCTTAGGAGTGGGGCCCAATTGACCGAAAGCCCCCCTCTCTCCCCCACCATTTTTTATGTGTGTTTACATCAGTTTCCAATTTTTTAGAATGGTTTTGTGCATTAGACTGCATCTAAAGCAAATAGCACTGAGATGTTTTGTCAAGAGTACAAAGAGGTTAATAAGCAAGACCAGTTGCATTTTTTTTTTTGCTTTATTCTGTTCCCAACAATACACTTGTTATTCAAGTTATTTGCATGGCTTTGTTCCGGGGTAGATTGTTTGGAAGTTCTCTGATAAAAGAGGCAGATGACATTCAATCCTGAAACAAAATTGTTATGATTTTGACTTTCCAAAATATGACTGGAATGTTGATTGAAGATACAATACTGGGTTTTCAGACAGAATGAATTACTGTTAGATGGTTGCAGAATATGCTGGTGAAATTATTGTGAATTGGCAGTTGTTTCTTGAGGGAGCTTTGTGCTGTCTGCCTTACCAGGCTCCTTCCATGCAACCCAAAAAGACTTTCAAACCACATAAAATAGTTACTTAATGGTGAACATTTTATATGTGCATATCTTGCCATAACTGGGAAACAGCAATGTATGTTATTTTACCTATTGAAGTTGTATCATAATATGACTTCTTTAATGTATGTATATTGGCACATGTTTTAATGTATATTGGCAGGTCCCTTCCTTGCCTTAAGGTGCAATCCTAACCTGGAGTTAGGCCGGCACAGTTAGGCCAGCAAAGTTTGGCTGGCACCAGGGCCACTGTAAAGCACATTTGGACCACTCTCGGAGTCACTCAACCCAAGTTGATCCAAACTTGCACCAGCTACAGTAGTTGACCTGACAGGCTGGCACAGACTTACAGACCAATCCTATACTGTGCCAGAACAGGCCGGTTGGGAGGCCTGTGCTGTGTCCAGTGCAGAATAGGAGGCATTGGAGGCCACCTCATGGTAAGAGGCAATTATCCAAGAGTAAGCCCTGGCAACCCCAATAGGGCTACTCAGAGCTGCGCCAGTGAAATCACTGATGCAACTCTAGACGTCTCATGCAAGGCCTACCAGGTCAGGGGTGGTGATTAGGATCCAGCCAGTGCCAGATCCTGGCACAACCACCCTCCCCTGGCTGGGCTGCCCATAGGTCCGCCCTCTCTCTGCTCTCCCGCCACCCCAATCCGCTTCTCAGGCCAGCCCAAGGGATATGCACCAGCCTAAACCGACCTCCGGATTGCGCCATTAGGCCTTTGGAGGTTGAAACTCCCCTGTGCATGTTGGTGCCATTGCATGGGGCATTGGATTGGGCTGACTGTTGCCTTATTCAGAAGTTCTATAACTGTATCTCCTAGATCATGAGGAGAAACTTCCCCAAGTATAGCATTTGCTCCCACAGATAAATGCTGTTCCGTGGGCACAGCTACGGCATAGGGACAGGACTATGGAGCCTATTAACATGGGACAGACCTAGCATTTGTGCAATAACTGTGAGCACCATCTACATCCACACAATTTCTGAATAAGGCTCTTGAGTTCCAGTGTGTTGCATGGCTGAATAGATACTATGCATGCATTAATTAACCTCCATCATGCATCCCATTTTTTTTTCTAAATTCAGCGGCACCAGGCACTTGAGCATTTTCTTGTAGAGAAGAAAATTCAAAAATTTGATCATTTTGGTAACAGATTTTTGTCCCTTTTCAAGTGCTAACTTATTCTTTTTTAGCGGAGCCAACAAGATGTTTTCCCCCCCAAGTAACTATGTTAGTAGCATATTAGTAATTATGCTGAGGTTCAGAAAATTAAAATGTGATATATAGAGATCCCTTGTGGAAATATTTTCAATATGTCAGGCAGGGCTTTCCTTCTCAGCAAATACTTTACTTTTGAATTGTTTTCACAATGGACACATTAATTTGTCCATGTTGTAAATCACAAGGAAATGCACTGCGGTATGTATTCACATTCTCTTCCTTTTTTTTTTTTTAGAATGGCACTCATATAACCCACCGGAAGTGATGTGATAGCTGGAAGTGACATCATCAAGCAGGAAGTTCTGTCAGTGTGATGTAATTAAATGACACTCCTGGAATGCAAACTGGCATTCTTGGACTGCAGCAATTGCACAACCATGAAACATCCCTGACAAGACAGCAAGATGAAGACAAAAATATGACATAAAAGCACTGAACTAAATTTTTTTTTAAAAGAACACTCACTTTAAAATTCATATTATAACACTCATAAAAGAAATATAGCAAGAGTAAGGTCTGCAACCCACTTGACATCAGGTCCCAACCCACAGTTTGAAGAAATTGCTCTACCCATTTCCTAATGCAAAGCTTGCAAATTTGCCTTTCAAATTTGTTGTGGCTGCTGTCTGAGCGTGCAATCCTAAATTGAGTTAGGCCAGCATAAACTAAGCCAGCAAAGTTTGGCCAGCCCAAGGGCCACCGTAAAGTATGTTTGGACCACTTTTGGAGGCAGAGAGGCCAGCACACAGACATGAACCATCCTCCCTGACTCCTAGAGTAGTCTAAATGCTTTATGATGACCCTTGTGCTGGCCAAACTGTGCTGGCCTAACTCCAGTTTAGGATTGTGCTCTGAGGGTGCCTGCTATTTTTCGCACTGCAGAGTCAATAGCCACCCTCCTTGCTTTAAGAACAGCAGTGGAAAAATAATCCCAAGAATTTTTGCTTCCCCACAATGCTCTGAACCATCATTATCCACCGTAAAAGAGAAAACATTGCAAAACTGCATTGCTCCTGGTCTACATTCTGATTTCTTACAAACTTTTAAATATTTAAAGAATAATTCATGACACCCGCACACTGACGCACACCCGCACACCCTCCCATTGTCTACCGGGCTGCAGTTTTTATAGCTGTTCTTTGTGAAGTAATATAAATAATGTATATTCCGAAAATGAAAGCTATTCCATGAGAGACACTCCATTTATCCATTGCCAGATGTAGTGGGATGAGAGCTGGCTCAATTCTGCAGGCTCAATTGTTCTCTGTGGATCACTCTGAGCAACCTCCTGATCTGCAAGTCATCTCCATTCACGCAAATGGTCTTGCTTTGTCACAACTGCTTCTTCACTGAAATTATGCATCTATTATGAAGAAAAGAGGAGTATGTGTGGAGCAGCCCTGAATATTCAGGGATGTAAATTCTCATAGTATACTGATAACATTAGGAGCCTCCCCCCCCCATGCATCTGCCATGGCCTGGTTCACGGCTCAATATACGCTCAATGCTATGGGCCCCCTGCAATGCCAGAAATCACATTCCAGTGGTGCAGTGTGTTTATGGCAATCACAACTTGCAACCCACCCTTCAGTGCAGCTGGGCCACACTGATAGCCTCCAGAAAAGCCCCAGTGCCTGTAAGTAAGAAGGTGGGTGGGCAGAATGCGGAGAGGAGGAGCATACTGGAGACCAGGACAGGGAATATGGAACAGGATAGGACATGGGCAGGAGGTGTGGACTGATGGTTGAGCTGCTGGTACTGCCTGAAGCTAAGCAGGAGAATCTGTGGTCTATTTTTGGATGGGAGACAGAATGCCAGGTTGTGACAAGCTATAGTACCTGTTGTGGCAGAACGGGGTCACTGTGGAGCTGATTGGCCAGTGTGGGAATGTTGTGAGGACCTGTCCAGGCTGGACTTACGATCACCTGCTGAAGCTCAATGTCATACGGCCAGAGGAAAGACCACACTGTGAAGGCTACATCTGGGACTGACGATTCAGTGAATTACAGAAGGCCGGTGATGCGCAGATCGTGCGTCGTCGCCTTTGCCCCGCCCCCCTGCGAGAGCAGGGAGACGGAGCGCTAAGGGCTGGCCGGCCGGGGAGCGGGGCAGGCGGCGCTGTGCGCGTGCACCTGCCTCGCCCCATCAGTTTTGCTCCGGCCGGCGAAACCCGCCCTCCCTCCCAAGGTTCCAGGCTGAGCGGTGCTGGTCGCTGCGGGGCCGGGTAGGAATTTTTTGAGGGTCACCTGATTGGCTTAAGGGGGCCCTCTTTTTCGCCTACCCCAGACTGGTTCCGTTGGGATCGGGCTTAAATAGTTGGTCACTTTCTAGGCAAGGGGAGTGCGGGTCAGGGTAGGTAGGGTCAATTGGTGTGCACCTGAGGCGGCATGGGCCGGGCTGGCTAGGCTGGCCGCACGAGGCAACTCCGGCCCGGTGCCGGCTGGGTTGGCTCGGCCTGGGCGTGCAAAGGCTGCTGAAGGGCGAGGCCCAGGTGAGCCGGCACAGCCAGCTGCCTCGCCTTCTGGGCGGCAATGAGGGGTCGGGTTGGTACCCTCCAATCACGACTCTGAGCCAGGTGTGACGCCCGTCGGTCATCCAGACCAACCGGGGAGGCAGACGGTTAGAGCCGTTTCCCCAACCAGGACCCACACTCAAGTTGGTAGCCCTGCTGTTCTCATTGTTGTAAGTTAATTAATAAAGTGGCCCTTAGTACCATATCTCTGTCTCCTGTGATTATTTCAGGGTGGCGGGTAATACTGTATATTGGTAATGGCAGCTCTGCTGATATCGTATTCCCCTTTTTGGCCTCAATCCATTGTATGTGCATTCTCTTAGTCATGGGAAAGTATAGAGAACTGGAAAAGACAGGATTGAAAAAACAGAGATCACCGCTCACGGCAGATTGAAGTAAAACTGTATCCACAACAATGAAAAATAAATCTCTGAATTCTCATCACAGGCCTCCGTAAATGAAAGGGAATGTGGGCAGCAATTCCATACACGGTGATCAAATGAGAATCATATACAGTACATTGTAACAGTAAAGTTTCTGTCCCTTTATCTTCTATTCAAACAGAGACAATTACACTCTGCCCAGATCTACAGAATGCTGTTTATAACTCCAGCTATCACACATGATATAACATAGTGCTTCCATCGTGCTTGCAACATTGCCCATTCTATTCCCTTTTAAATGATCCCTTTTACAATACCTTGAAACATCCATGCAAGAAGAGGTTCATTGTTTTGCAGTTAAATTATTTCCAGTTACAGATTACTGTGTTTTACTCATCTGAATTCAGCCTTCCAGTTCGAGCTTTCCTGCTCACTTTGAAAAGCCTATTTGCTATAATATAATTGTTGCAGGAGCTCTGAAATCTAATATATATGTTGATCCATTATCCAAAGCATCCCTTAGGCAACTCCTTATTTACTTTGTTAGAAGCAGTCGTTTGATAAATTGCAATTCAATCTTTTTGACATTGCTTTAAATTCACTGAAAATGTATGTCCTGAAAAGACTTGTCAGGCAATTTGAGATGCATTTGAACTTCGGTAAAGATTCAACATCTCAGTGCTACCTGTACAAAAGCAGCTCCACAATATTCTCGACAACTCAGCTCTGACAATGTAAAGTGGACCAGGCTTGGATACAAATGTCATCTGTCCACAGAATGAACCCACTAACCCCACCCATCATACTTCAGGGGTAGTGAAATAACATCACTCCAATCCAGCGAAGGAGAGGAACAGTGGAGAGGTTGGTGTACGCATAGAATTTGTCGGAGTCTTAATGCGCTTGATATGGAAGGAAACAAAAGTGCCAAACTTTATACTTCCTCACAAGGAGTACTTCCCACATTCACTGCACAACCCATTTCCTCCCATAGGTGCGTCAGCACATCACTTTTTCTGTTGCATTTTGAAACATGTACAGGGGACCCCCTCTTGGGTAAATATGTGTTTGGAACCATGCCAAAGTGTTCCTATGTACCTGAACTGAAATTGGCGCATTTGAGCGCTGATGGGACTAAAAGCATAACAGTTTCTGGTGCACTATCCGTGTACTATCCATGGTGCTGAGTATCAATTTCTATGAATATGTTGGGGGGGGGGGGAAGCTGCCCTTACCCTTGAACGTATTTTAAAAAACACATTGTTTACTGATCATACAGCTTGCTTACTTCAGGAATGTGCAGAAGGAGGCCCCAGGGTGCAGATCCTGAAGTAAAACATCGCTTCTTGCAAAACTGAATTTTTGGCATAGCTTTGAATGCAGCTAGAGCTAAATTAGGTGTTTTGCAGGCTTCTAATACAGGCTGCTACTTGTAATGAACTGGAGACAGAATTCTTCTGGACTTTCCTTGACCCTTCTCTGCTATATAAACATCTTGGGGGAAAAAAACCCCATTTTTTTTCCATAGAATTGGCTCCTGCAGCTTGCAGCTCCCATTATACTGGGAGGCCGAACTCTCATTCACCTCCTGGGTGCCTGTACACTGAATTTCTTATCGGCAAGAGGAGGAAGAGGAGGAGGAGGAGGTGAATTCCTCTCAAGCTCTAGAATAAGCTTTCAATAGTTTGAGGAAAAAGGTATCTTTCTCATCTGTTTGTCCTCTCTAGCAGCTAGCTGTTCTGCTCCCACAGTACAGAGGCAAGAAATAACTTTTCATAAACCCTTTAGTTGCTGGAAGGATAATTCCTATGTGAAATAGAGCAACACCATAAACCCCAGCTCCAGCTTAGTTGCAAGAAGGATAATTCCTATATGAAATAGAGCAAAACCCCAGCTTCCACCCCACTATGAGGACCCTCTGCTAAGCTGGCAGCATGACTCTTCAGTAGCTATTGGACTGTGTCCAGGATGCTGATTTGGAGGAATATTATTGAATCTCATTCTGTGTTCTTGCACCACTGACAAGACTGATTCTACCACACTCTTTGCTCTTGCACCACTAATATAATTCATTACTAGTATCAGTCCCTGTTCTTAGGTCATTTTAGCTTTTCTTTGAGGGACTGTGGCCTGAGGAACTTCTCTCTATGAGGACTCCATCCTGCCGTGAAGCAACTAAGTGCCTATAGTTATCACTAAAACTGTGATACGAGTGGACACCTGATTTTCTGAATCACTTGAGAATTGTCAGGTAATTGTCCTAAATGGCTTGTGAATGGTCAGTGGCTAGAGAAAATAATAGCCTTATCTACCGTAGATGATGTGTGCCTAAGGATACAATCCATGATAATTGTTCTAAATGGCTTGTGAATTGTCAGTGGTTAGAATAAACAATAGGAGAGCCTTATGCAGATTTTTTATCAATTGATCAGCTAGCTGTCTGCCTTGCCTTCCTGCACTGTCTCCAAAATCAGGGCCACTCAGGTAAACACTGCAGTGATGCCTGCCCTCCCACCTACAGAAATGTGTTATCCTGTAAATTTTTACATACTTCCTCTCCCAAAGTAAAGATTACATGGATAGTCCCATCGATGCATTAGCACATCAATTATTTTAAAAACCATTACAGGTGTTTTGTACCTGAAAGCTTTAAAGTTGACTCAGTGAGAAAGTTTAGCCCCTGGCCTAACATAGGAAGCCAAAACTGCAACTTTCATTTCAGATGGGGGGGAATGACACCCCCCCAAAAAAACCCTAAAAAATGCACCAAATTCTGCCCCTGTTTCTTACATGATGACATGGGTGGACAGTCAAAACAACTGTGCCTCTTAAAAGGTCTGTTTTTACACTATTCACAGTACAATTTTCAGGACTTTTTAGTGGAACCACATTTGAAAATCTCTATTATTATTAACAATAATACAACAAACAACAAAGGTTCGCCTAGTCAAAGCTATGGGTTTCCCAGTAGCAATGTATGGCTGTGAGAGCTGGACCATACGAAAGGCAGAGCGCCGAAGAATAGATGCTTTTGAATTATGGTGTTGGAGAAGACTCTTGCGAGTCCCCTGGACTGCACGGAGATCCAATCAGTCAATCCTCCAGGAAGTCAAGCCTGATTGCTCCCTGGAAGGACAAATCCTGAAGCTGAAGCTCCAATACTTTGGCCATCTCATGAGAAGAGAGGACTCTTTAGAAAAGACCCTCATGCTGGGAAAGATTAAAGGCAAAAGGAGAAGGGGGCAGCAGAGGATGAGATGGTTAGATAGTGTCACTGAAGCAATGAACATGAAATTGGGCGAACTCAGGAAGCTAGTAGAGGACAGGGAGGCCTGGCGTGCCATGGTCCATGGGGTCGTGAAGAGTCGGACACAACTTAGCGACTGAACAACAACAACAACAAATTATTATTAACTGATGCGCTAACACATCGATGGTAGAAAAAGGAGGGGCACCATACCTACTACCATATCAGACTGATGCATCTGCTTTCCATTTCCCCAGATGTTGCACATGCAATGTTCATGACCTAGGAGCATGTCATGCTGATGGTAAACCTAGATAACCAGAGTTATTTGAGAGTGTATTGTTTGTTTGTTTAAGATATTTATATCCCAATGTTTAGATCAGAGGTCTCCAAACTCCAGCCCAAGGGCCAAATCAGCCCACTGGAAGATTTTATTCAGCCTAGCAGGTAGTGGAGCCAGCCCACAGCAGCCTGCTAAGTGGGGATAAATACCATGCACAGAGGCAAAGGAAGGGTGTAGCAGGGGTGACACACGCAATGGGCACTGCCAGCAGCAAGGCGCGTCTGCACAGAACAACCGGCACATTTTTTGCCTCCCACCCTCCCTTGCACTTGTATCACTCCTTAATGGAGCAATTCCGGGCACAGGAAGGCATGGCTGGGAGAAGCACAGGGGTGGGCACCGCACTGGGGGGGCAGTGATGTCATCCCACCCCAGGCATGTTCGGAGTCAGGTACGGCTCTGACCATGCAATCTTGGTATCCACTGGGGTTCTGTTCCAGATACCTAGGTCACCATTTAAGGGCACCATCCTGACCTGGAATTAGGCCAGCACAGTTAGGCCAGCACAGTTTGGCTGGCAAAAGGGCCACCATAAAAGCACATATGGACCACTTTCAGAGTCAGGGAGGATGGCACACATCTGCTTGCTGGCCTCTCTGCCTCTGAGAGTGGTCCAAATATACTTTATGGTGTCTCTTGTACCAGCCAAACTTTGCTGGCCAAACTGTGCCAGCCCATCTCCAGGTTAGGATTGCTTCCTTAATGTCATTATATATTATGCAGCTGTCATGCCAAAAAGTTTGGAGACCCTGCTTGAGATGAAAAACTTTACCAGGTGGCTTATACTAAAAAGCTGTAAAATGCAATGGAAGACACAGCTATTCAAAATAGCAAGCAAGCTAAAAAAAAAAAAAAAGCCCCTTGGAGGAAGGACTGTATGAAAAGAAATAAATCATATTAGCAGCATGGTTGTCCACCTAAGGGTGCAATCCTAACAGGTGGTAGGCTGGCACACGTCCCTTGTGCTGGCCTACGAATGTTCAAATGCTCCTTAAAGTGCTCTGGACACCATAACCTGTTGTGAATTTGTGTAAATAGCAGCAGAGTTGGGGGCTTGGAGACCCATTCCAGCGCTTGCCTTAGCGCTCCGGTGCGAAGGACTGAAGCAATCGCCACATTTCCATAACAAAGTCTCTTTATTGTAGCGAAAGTGAGAAAGGTAAAAAGGTTCAGTCTGCCGGCTAGGGGGTGACCCTTAGAGCACTATGATCTCATGGGAATGTGCAGTGTTTGCAGCCAGGGCTTCCCGTGTGAAACTGCCTGCTTATGTTACACTATCAGAAAGGGAGTACAACTACTGTCCAAGCTAGTTGCTCTAACAAGCTGGGAAGCTTCCGGCTTGAAGGACACACAGGTGTCTATCTGATTCTGAGACGGAGCGCTAAGGCAAGCGCTGGAATGGGTCTCCAAGCCCCCAACTCTGCTGCTATTTACACAAATTCACAACATGGCAGAAGTTGACCAGGCAGCTGTGTTAAATCACAATCTGCTGATGTAAGTTGTGAATTTTCAATCCTCTTACATTTCTCTGGTATTCCACATCTGGAAACATCCTAAGTACTATTCTGCATAATATTAGACAAGATTGCCGCACCTGTATAACAATAGTTGACCACACTGCAAAACAGGACTTGAATTCAGAATTCAGAATTCAGAGTGTCAAGAAGCAATTACTTTCTTATTTCTCAAATGGCAGAAATCCATTGGAAATGACATACTTTGAAGGAATCAACAAGATGTTATTTACCGGTTTGTTACCCTCTTTCAGCGGCGTACCTAGGTCATTTTGCACTCAGGGCCTGTAAATTTTTGACACACTCCCCCGACAAAATTTGTGGACTCATTATGCAGGCCCACAGGCTATATGTTTGACAACTCTGCATAAGTCCCTTCTATTTTGGGGCTTTGAGTTTTTTTGGGGGGGGGATAACATTTGCTAGAATAGAGATATTACACTCCATCTTTTTACATTGAATTCTGGGTGAAGTTCCACATCTAATGGTATACAGAATGACAGTATTATTCCTTACAACTGTGATTTAAAAAACCCCTGATTTTTACAAAACAAGTTTGATTTCCACTTTTTAAATTTTCTGGCCATAACATTTGCTAGAATAGAGATATTACACTCCAGCATTTTCCATTGAATTCCGGGTGAAATTCCACATCCAGCGGAATGCTGCATGATGGTAGTATTCCGTAAACTCACGATTTTCTAAATTTGGGGTTCAGTGGTGACACCCCCCTGAGGATGGCACCTGGGGCACTGCACCCTCATAGGCAGCTATGCCACTGCCCCCTTTATTTATGCATATCCATGTGGGTTGTATATTCTGGTGCAAATTTTTTGTACATATAATAGAAAGTTCAGTTGTATAGGGCCAAAGTAGAACTTTGGGTGGAATCCTATTTGGGATGCAGGAGCATTAATGCCAGCTAATTGTCAGCTAACAGTGAAATGAGATGAGAGGTGATGGCAACAATCACAATAAAGTAACCAAGAGAAAAGTGTGTGTGTGTGTGTGTGTGTGTGTGTGTGTGTGTGTGTGTGTGTGTGTGTGGTGTTGTTGTTGTTGTTGTTGTTGTTGTTGTTGTTGTATTGTGAGAGAGAGATTTTGTCACCCAAGAGCAAATACTATGACATGAAGGTAATAGAAGCAGTCCAAATGTTCTTTTGTTGTTGTTGTTGTTGTTGTTGTTGTTGTTGTTGTTGTTGTATATAAATGACCTTGGGTGCCCTTCTGGATCAAAAGGTGACAAAACAAACCAATCACTCAGTCATAGTGACCATTAAACACTGAGCACCACAACTTCCCAATGACACAAAGTATTGCTTGTTGGAAAAACTTGTTAGGTTTTCAATCCCTAGCAGTAACACAGTAGGCCTTTTGTAAGAACATAAGATGTTTCTAGGTTGAAGGAAGATAAAAAGGCTCTGCCCAGACCAAAAACCTGAGGCCTCTGTCAGTCCTGCTTTCCTCTGATGACTCATTCTTCGGCTAGTGTTTTATGCGGTTGCCCTATTATTGCTTGTCATGTTTGAGAGTTGTGTCTCTGTAGCTCAGCTGCAGGAATATCTCTTTTGGATGAATGAGCTTCTACTCTCTGGATAAATGTGTTTATTGACTGCATTTTATGAAGCGTGCCGTATGATATCTTTTCTGTTCTGCTTTAAAGCCTATTTTTTAACTTTCAAAACAAATTTACTTTCTGCTCTGACTACCAGAGTATGTGACTGCCAAATGCTGTGGCATTATTTTTCCCCATCCAGCACTGTGTACTTGGAGACGGCTGCAGATATAAACTGTATTTATATCTCAGTATGTTGTCTTTTGTTTCCTGACTTCTTGGATCATTTGCCAGATGCTCTGTCCAAATACATTTTCCAAAACTGGTGTCAATCTATCCTCCAGAAACAAACAACAGTCACTGCCTTCTAAGTGGCTTTTTTTGTCCTACCGTTCCTTATTTTCTTTATATTTTGTCTTGCTTTGTGAAAAATGTACATCACTTATTTTATTTCACCTGGTCCTTTGCTAAAAGTAGGTTACAATATCCAACTCCCCACCCCCACTCTGCAAAAAAAAAAAAAATCCACTTGCAGTGAATCAGAGCGCAATCCTAACCTGGAGTTAGGCCAGCACACTTAGGCCAGCAAAGTTTGGCCAGCACAAAGGCCACTGTAAAGCATGTTTGGACCACTCTTGGAGTCAGGGAGGATGGTGCACGTCTGTGTGCTGGCCTCTCTGACTCCGAAAGTGGTCCAAACATACTTTACGGTGGCCCTTGTGCTGGCCAAACTTTGCTGGCCTAACTGTGCCGGCCTAACTCCAGGTTAGGATTGCACTCTCACTTTTCTAAGTTTCTTTTTGTCCTACCTTTATTTTCTTTATATTTTGTCTTGCTTTGTGAAGAAATACATGCCACTTGTTTTATTTTACCTTTGCTAAAAGTAGGTACACCGAAGCAATGAACATGAAATTGGGAGAACTCCGGAACCTAGTGGAGACCTGGCGTGCTGTGGTCCATGGGGTTGCGAAGAACACGACTTAGCGACTGAACAAAAGTAGGTAGCAATATCCAACTCCTCTCCCCACCCCCCACCCCAACCAAATCCTCTTGCAGTGAATCACCCTTCCTATTGTAAAGTTCATGTTGGTTCATTAGCAAAGACTGGCCCAAGTTGCAGGACTTTTTTCTTTGCAAGGGAAGGAACTCAGCAAAGTCAGTCCTCCTTGATGGATTAGTTAGTTACTTTGCTGGGAATAGTGACGCTCAACTCTGCTACTCTTATCCCATAAGGTGGCAGCTTGCCTATGAAGCAACTTTGCAGCCTTTGTTAGGAGCTGCAACGTCATGAGCTCAGCTACCTTCTAGCCCTAATGCAGCGGTTCCCAAACTGTTGGGCAGAAGATTTAGTCGAGAGGGTTAATGCCTCCGTTTGCCTGAAGATAAGAGCCGAAGATCTGAAGGTCGCCAGTTCAGGACTACCGGAAGGCTCTGTGAGCAGCAGACCTTGTAATTGCAATTGATTAACAGCTGAGCTGTCTCTGGCTGCCTTGTGTGAGGAGAGTTGTGCCGAAGTCAGCTGCTTTTCTGGTGGGAGCAGGGAAGCCACTTATCAGCCAGCAAGAAGACAAACGGGTGGCCAGAAAGAAGGACTAAATCCAGAAAGATCCATCTGTATGTGTGTAGTTCTTGGAAGATATAACATTTCTGTAAAAATTGTAAAAACCTTCGGGTTTACGAATAAAGTCTGCCTATGTAAACCGCCTTGAGTTATAGTCATTAGATAAATCTGGTGACCTAAGAAAGGCGATATATAAATACAAGCAGTGGTGTCATTCAAATGATTTACGAACAGGAACTCACTTTTGATTGGCACTTGTTGGGAACCCGGAACCAGCCACGGAGCCCGTTAGGATCCGGAACGCCCGTTCTGGTCCATTCCCCCTGAATGACATCACTGAATACAAGTATTACTATTAGTATTATTTCTGCGATGCCAGTCGCTGAGTTCATAGTGCATGGCTCCCGGACATCGCCACCGGGGTTTGAAGACCCAAAATGCCTCCACAAACAGCAATAAGAAGGCCATGTTGGGAGGAAAGTCTTTTCCTATTGTGCCATTTTCATGTAGTGGAGTGCTTCTTACAGCACTGAGCCTATGACTGCTGTTTGAAGTGGCATGGTGTGGTCTCTTTGCTGGGGCAGCAGACATCCCACAATGCCCTGGCAAGTGGTTGGGAAGTTTCATCCTCTTACCTGGGTTAAACCCCAGCCTGCTCAATGGAGCAAGTCCAAGTTGCCTCATGTGAGGTTCTCAGGCCCAGGGTTTGACTAGGATTTGGTGTGTGCTGGCACCGCTGATCCCACCCCTTGCAGGACCCAATCCACCCATCCCACATAATCTTCCCACCCCTGTGCTACTCAGAGCAGCTCTTACCAGCTCTGCTGCACACTCTCTCTTGCTATGGTGCCAGGGGGCAGTGCAGGCTTCTCGCTGGCACGCCTAACAGCTAGGCAGTTGCAACATGCTTTATGGCACGGTTGCAAGAACCTAGGCCAACACAGCAGTCGCTGCACCAGTGTAGCACCGGCACAGAATTGTGCCAAAAATTAACATGTAGAGGAGATAAACTCATAAAACAAATTCAGATCGGAATGTAGAGGTCAACACTTACAAAAATTACGGTGCACGTCTTCATTATTAACAACACTTCCTATGAAAGCTCTGTGAACAAACCAGTTTTATCACTTCATATTAAATATAAATCATCCATGAGGCAATAAATAAGATTCATACTCATTTGGAAGGTAAGCAGCCCTGTTATTGGTAGTTTATTGCCCCAAGAAATAGATCTGGCAGATATAAATATGATCACATGCTAAACATACAGAGAATTTACAGAACTTACCACTCCTCCTTTGGCTATGAGTATCAAGCAATAATAAATTAAATCTAAGCAGTCAAACTGCGACTATGATATACAACTGGTTCAGTCCTTTGTGCCTTCAATAATCCATCAGGTCAGATTCATCTCTGAAACTGATGCCCTTGAAGAGTGTCATTAACACAGTTAAAGTTATTCCAAGGCATTACTGGTTGATAGTGTTAAAGTGCCTCCTGAAAAAAAGTATATCACATTTATTTTGCTCTCATTTATTTATTTATTTATGTTGCTTTAGTATACACCAAGTGTTCATGCAAAGAGAGAACTTTTCTGCAGCAAAAATGCATGAATCAAAATAGGTTTCAATTACATCTCAATATCTCCTGTTCCTGCTCCTGCTCCTAGCAGTTCAAAAGCATGTAAAAATGCAAGTAGATAGATACCACTTCAGTGGGAAGGTAACGGTGTTCCGTGCACTATGGCGTATAGTCATGGCCAGCCACATGAACACGGAAGCTTGTCCTTGGACAAACGCCGGCTCTACAGGCTTGGAAACGGAGATGAGCACTGCCCCCTACAGTCGGTCACGACTAGACCATTCGGTCATGGGGAAACCTTTACTTTACCTTTACATCTCAATATATGGGGTTCCACTGGATTGACTAACCATCTGGTTCTCTTGTTCTGTGCGCAACTACTTTTTCTGTTGTATTATGCACATTTTCAGGCCTTGTTATTCACCCCCAATGCTCATGAAAGTGAGATCGGCAAAGGTCAGAAATTGGCCTTTTCTGTGATGCCCCCCCCCATGACTATGGAATTTGTTACCTGAGAAGATCTGTGAGGTAGCCATACTGCCTGTTTTTAACCCATTTGCTACCATGGGTATTTTTGCGCAAAAGTCTTTTGCCTTTTGAAACATGTACAGCCACTGCCCTTCTCAGTGCAATTATGTTTTTGGAACATGTCAAAGTGTTCCCATATACCTGAACTGAAACTGGTGTTTTTGCCCGCCAATGGTACTGAAAGTTTAATGTTTACTGTCCAAAAATGGTGTGCTATCCAAGGTACTGCGTATCAATTTCTATGGACGTGTTGAAAAAAAGCTACCTTTATCCCTGAAAAACTCATTGTTCACTGAGCATACAGCTTGCTTACTTCAGGAATTTCCAGAAGGGGGCCCTAGAGTACAAATCCTGAAGTAAGAAGTTCATTCTTGCAAAGCTGAATTTTTTGCAGAGGTTTGAGTGCTACAATTTGGTTAATTAGGTCTTTTGCAGACTTCTGGTACTTGTTTTACACCCCCCTAATGAGATGGAGACAGAAGTCTTCTAAACTTTCCTTGACCCTTCTCTGCCTTATAAACATGTTGGGAAAAACCCTATTTTTTCAGAGCTGGCTTCTGCAGCTTGCAGCTTCAGAACTGATATACTGATATAAGGTCAACCTTTCACCCACCCCAGCCCTAGAACAAGCTGTGGAGAAGAAAAAAAATCTTTCTCATTACATTGATTTGTCCTCTAGCAGCTACAGAGGCAAGAAATAACCCTTTAGTTGCTACAAGGATGATTCCTGTGTGAAACAAAGCAAAATCATCAGTCCCATCTCCCAGCATTGGACTGTGTCCAGGTGCTGATTTGGAGGAAGCGTATTTGAATCTTCTTCTGTGTTCTTGCACCATTGACAAGACTGATTGTACAACTAATATAATTTATTACCAGTATGTGTCACTGAGTGTCACTAGCCTGAGGAACTCTGAGGCCTCCTGAGGAACTCTGAGGCAGTGAAGCAACTAAGTGCCCAATCCTGTTCAATTTTTCAGTGCTGAGGCAGCCACAATGAAACCCCAAGGTAAGAGAATAGTTGTACCCTTACCTTGGGGAGACTTCTGTGACTGTCCCCACACTGCAGGATGCAGCACATGCCTCACTGGTACAGCTGGATCACCACTGGAAGGATTGGGCCCTAGGTACTCATGCCAGTGCCTGCAACCTGGGTCATGAGTGCACAGAAGCACCATCATGGTTTTTTTTCTTCCCTTCAGCCAGTAGGTAAATGGTAAAGCTACAGTTTATGACTGAAAGCAAAGATGCATCACAGATTGTGGGGAAGTATGGCACAGTAAAGCTATGGCACAGTAAAGTTTCCTGCCATGGTGCAAGAACAGGATGACCCTCACAGCATGAATCAGCTTTGTGAGAAATCAGCTTTGTGAGCTTTGTGTCTGCAGTGAGATATCTAGATCAATTGCTTTAGACCCAAATCTGCTCAGAGAAACCAGGTGAGCAGTAGACTGTGTGTATTTCTGTACCTTGATAAGGCAACAACAACCTATTTTTGTTTGTTTGTAACACAGAGGTCACCTATTTTCTAAATGCTTTGTGTAAATCTCAGTGATTAGTGACTATTCACTCTAAAATGCAGATTCTTTCTAAATTGCTCTGCAATTGTCAGTGATTGTTGTTGTTGTTGTTGTTGTTCAGTCGCTAAGTCGTGTCCCTGTCAGTGATTAGAGGACTCAATAGGTGTGATCAAGTTTCTTCTGTAGGAATGCATGTTGCAGCTTTCTGGTAATTGTCCTCATGAAGCCTGTCTTCATAGTGAGATGCTTTATTCTGGTAAACATGGTAGTAAATTGCCTACAGCCTTATGATATTTGATCTAGAGCTGCCTTCTACAGTTTTGTGGAGTATAAAAAACATTTTTTATTGCCAGATGCAATAATTCATTCACAGTCTCTGAAGACATCAGAACATTAAAAAATAACACAGGACAATTAGGAGATATGTGTCTATGTTTTCACCTAACTTGTCCCCCAAAGTAAAAAGATAGTTAGCCTCTACAAAGTTAGCCCATAGTTTGAATTGAAGTACGCGCGTTTCCTACCATCGGTGTATTTGCCCGCCAATTATTAAAAAAATTATTACAGGTGCTAATTGTACCTGAAAGCTTTAAAGTTGACTCAGTGAGAAAGGTTAGCCCCTGCCCTAACACAGGAAGCTAAAATGGCAACTTTCATTTCAGATTTGGGGGGCCCCAATCAGATTCAGAAACGGCACCCCATAAAACAAAAAAACCCAAAATTCTGCCCCTGTTTCTTAAATGATAACATGGGTGGACAGTCAAAACAACTGTACCTCTAAAAAGGTCTATCCTTACACTGTTTACAGAGCAAGTTTCAGGTAATTTGGTGCAGCCACTTTTTGAAAATCTCTAAAACATTAATTGAAATTAATTGGCGGGTGAATTCACCAATGGTAGTAAACGGGTGCAAGCCATTAAAACATTTTTCTCCAACCTGGTTTTTAATTGATTTTTGAGTTTTATCTCTGCTGTTTTACCATTTTATCTACTTTGATTTTATCTAGTCTCCTGGATAGTATTTACCCTTTATTATTACTTTCCTTTCAATTATTGGGATTCTTTCTGTATATTTGTTTTGGTTTAGAGCCCAATCCGATGCATGTCTACTCAGAAATAAGTCATATTGTGTTCTGTGGGGCTTACTCCAGCCAGGTAAATGTGAACAGGTTTGCAGCCTTACTCTGTACACTATTTTTGTGTAAATGTGCTTGTAAAAAAGTGTCCTATAAAGACTTTAAGGAAATCCCTATGTCTTCCTGTGTGTGTCACTGAACAATCATGCATTCCCTGTTTTGCCTCCAACAAGACTGTGGACATCCCTGAATGCATTTGAATTGTCTTTTTGGCTAAACGTTAATTACCCTGAGAGCTTATCTGTGACTTTAGAGTCATCAGGCAACCTGATTCTGAATCCAAGCATGACTGAATATCTCCTACCTAATACAGAAGAAAAGTCTTAAAAGCCAGGTGATAGGGAATAAGACATATATTTGACATCCTGCCTGTTTTGATCCTTAGACCTTAGGCGTTCCTTCAGGGGAGGTGCACAAACTTCATAACCTATATTGGAAATAAACAATGCAAGCCATTTTTCATATCCACATAATAGCTTCTTGTGAGCAGGAGAAGGGCCAACAAATTCCATGACAGATTTGTTCATAGATAAAAGAACATATAAAATAACAGTACTTGTGCGTATTAGTTTTACCCTTGTGAGCACAATTATCAGGCTTTGCTCCTCTCCCTTCCCAGTGCATTGCTCTTGATATTTAGAGTCCCCACTAATAAGTTCAAAGACGTAATGATGCCATTATAGATAATTAGTTTGTGCCATTTACAATGCTAATCTGTTTAATTAAAGCAAATGATAGGTGCTTCAGTTAATGCAACTCAACCAATGAAAGGGTTCAGGTATCAAGAGTACGGGAACTGAAAAATGACACCATTCAGGTAATCAGCTAAAAGCCAACATTTTTTTTTTTTTTTGCATTAACCTTATAGGCAAAAAGGTTGCATTTCAACTACGCAGACTAAATTGTTCCGGAGACTTCACTGCCTTCCCCAAAGTGTGGCCTAATCAGCAAAGCTGCTGTTTCAAACAAATGGAAAACATTGCAGCAGAACCTGGTCAAAATCCATTTGGCAGGTGTATAGATATGGAAAGAAATGTGTAATGAGGTTATCGCGGGCACCGTTTGTCAAAAGCGTCTAGGTGTATCTCCCATTTTCCATCTGTTGCCCCCCCCCAAATACAAAAAAGGCTGATAAAGTAACTGCAATTATTTAAGCCAATGTCAGCATGAAAAGAAAGGGGAAAACACACACACACACACACACACACACAGAGAGAGAGAGAGAGAGAGAGAGAGAGAGAGAGAGAGAGAAAGAGAGAGAGAGAGAACTTTCAGAAAGTTGAGTTTAGAAGCAATGTTTTAGTAACCATGTTATGTTTCACAGTCTACAGCTAAGAAACCACAAAGTTGAGCTCCTGCTTTTATTTTTCTCCTGCTTTCTCCATTCCTTCTCCCTTGTCACGCCTGTCTCTGTTCGCTGCTCACATCTTACCAGGTAGCTGCTGCCAGTGGCATCTCTACAAGGAGGGCAGAGCTCTAAGTTTTGCAAGATGCCTTACCTTGCAGTGGAAATCATTCCTTTCCTGCACCATTTTAGCCAATCCTCACAGGGAAAAGCAATATCTTGGTGTTGCTTACTGGCTACAGCAGCAAGGGAGAGGAGGGATTTACATGACAGGGTAAGGCTCCTTGCAAAACTTAGAGCTCTGCCCTCCCTGTAGAGACGCCACTGGCTGCTGCCTCAATCCATCTTCCTATGCACTGGCTTCATTTCCTATCATACCACAGTCATGCCTTGTTATCCACTGTTTCAGTATCCACAGATTTGACTCACCACTGATACTGGTGTCCACCTTTAACAAGGAAAAAAAGGGTCAAAATCCCATTTCCTCCTTTCTTACATTCCATTAGATTCCATTTTTCACCACATCTAGTGGCAGTATAGCATCAATATCAATGCATTCTAATGTAAAAATGGAGGAGTAAAAAACATGGAAAAGGGTCTTTAAAGCTATTTTTTCCATTGATTTAGGTATCCACTGATTTTGGAATTCACTGGGGGTTCCGGAATGGGACCCCAGTGGATAACAAGACATGACCTGTATTTGCTGACTTATGCCAGATTCCTTCAAATTGGTGCATGCATCCTTCATACCAGTGATAGATGGACTTCTGCCTGTTTAATGTGGATTTGGACACCACAAACTAAGCTATTTTTTTAAAAAATGGAAAATAGTTTTTGTTCGGCTTCCCTCCACCCCCAGTACAATGATGCTTCCCATTAACACCATCAAAATCATGATGGGACCAAATATCACTGCCCGTCCACATAAATCTAATTCCACTGCCACATTCCTTATGATTAAGGATCAGTCATCTGTGATGGAAAGTGTGTGTGTGTGTGTGTGTGTGTGTGTGTGTTATTTATTTCACTGTGTTAGTATACATTTACATTTTAAGCCAGCTCAAACTCTATAAATGATACATGCAGGGGCGGACCTAGTCAAAATGGCACCCGGGGCACCCAATAGAAGTGCGCCCCCATGGGAGCCCAGGTCTACCCACCAGAAGCAGCCCCGGGTAGACCTGCACTCCACAGAGCCCAGGTCTACCCATTAGAAATGACCGCGGGTCATGTCTACTCGCAGCTGGTTCCAATGGATAGACCTTGGCTCCAGAGCCCAGGTCTACCCGCACAATGTTGTGGGGGCCACTGGCGCCCCCCTAGACGGCCCCAAGATGGCACCCAGGGCTCTTGCCCCCCTGCCCCCCCTAGATCTGCCATTGGATACATGCAGACATTTTTAAAGAATGTGACTGGGGAAGGGCATCCTATTCCATATGCAAAGAATATGTGGTCTATTTTTGGATGGGAGACAGAATGCCAGGCTGTGACAAGCTGCAGTACCTGTTGTGGCAGAACGTAGTCACTGTGGAGCTGATTAGCCAGTCCAGGAATGTTGTGAGAAGGCCAGGTGGCGAAAGAACGGAGTCCAACCTTGAGGACCTGTCCAGGCTGGACTTACAATCACCTGCTGAAGCTCGATGTCACACAGTCAGAGGAATCGCAGAATACTGTATTTGTAAAAACCCCATTGAAAAATGGTGGTTTAGGCTAGCCTGCCCATGTAAGCTGCCTTGGGCATTTGCTTCAGCATGGGAAAGGTAGGGTATAAATTCTTCAAAATAAATAAATTAAATTAAATAAATTGTTCCCAACAAAAAGATACTCTCTACTGCCAAGTAATTAAAACAACATAGATCAAGGGGTCAATTTCATTTTTTGAACTGAAGTTTGCTCTCCTGCTTGGATAATTGGACACTCTCCATCAGGCAGACAAAGGAGATCAATTATAACATCAAAGCAGACCTTTCCTCCAGATCATGATTTGAAAAAAAAAATATTGCCTTGTATCTCCTTTCTCTGAATGATTTGCACCACTGCTGAACAGTGTAAGGTATGAAAGGTCAGCCACCACCACCCAGTGTGATCACAACTACCAAAAGGGATCAATTAACTCTGCATCAAACCCTCTCAAAGACCTGTTGATTCCACATACTTTTAAATAAAAATAAATAAACCATGAGAGATGCAGTTGTAACCAGTAATTGCAGGCAGCTGGAATACCAGAAAAATCTTAAATCAGCTAGCTGAACAGTGACATTGAATACGTGGTTTTACACATCAAAGGTTTGATCCCTACTAAAGGCAGCATTGGATGAATGCTATTTTCAGCTGCTTTGCTATAGATCGAGAACAACACCATCAAAGCAATAGAAGTCTGAAAAGGAAAAGTGAAGTTAGCAGTCCAGCTTTACAGTGATACTATATATTTTTATGATTAACTATAGTTTGTTTTAAATGCAAAATTTAACTCCATTTCTCCATGGCTCCAATCAGCAAATGTTATATGGTAGGCATTCTCTCAATTACGCACATGGCTTTTATAGTATTCTTAATGATGCCAACCAGCTAGGTAGGTAATTTTGGTATGGTTAATTTTATACTTTAGTATCAATTTATTGCTTTCCATTGTGACACAAGTTTTCCAGGCACTAAGTGGGGGAAGAGGAGACCTTGTTAATGCACTTGACTTGCCAGTCATGTTGACCAGGTAAATTGGGTTCAAACTACGGAGAAGAGGGTCGGTGATCCAGAGTGTTTCACACAGAAGGGACCTAAATGGGGGATGTGGTGGCTTACATGATGTTTGAGTGAGATTGGGCAGAGCACAACCCTAAGCAGCACAAGAGCAATGGCTCCATTCAGCCATCGCTGTATCCTATGCTGGATACAAGCAGGCTGGAGGTGTCCTTGAGGGAAGGGGACATTCGTTTTCTTACCCCAAGTAATAGCCCAGCGTGCTCAAAGGGGCTTCTTGAGTCAGTACCAGCTATTTCACCAGCTCAGACTCGACAAGTCTCACTTCAGGCTTCCAAGCCCAGAAGAGGAGGAGACCTCCGTTGGTCCCACCCAGTGGTGTCATTCAAATGATTTAGGAACAGGAACTCACTTTTGATTGGCACTTGTCGGGAACCCGGAACCAGCCACGGAGCCCATTAGGATCCGGAACGCCCGTTCTGGTCCGTTCCCCCTGAATGACATCACTGGTCCCACCCATAGGGCAACATGTGGTGGGCCACTGTGAGATGTGAGAGTTCTGGTGTGAGAGGAAGCTGGACCAGCTGGGCCTTTGGCCTGATCCTGCAGGGCTCTTCTTATATTCTTATGAATGAAACCAAGCTATTGACTTTTAAAATTAGGAAATAGGTCATCTCATTTCCAAGCAAAGTCTAACAGCCCAATCCCAGGGGGTTCTACTGCCGGCGCTGCAGCCCCAGCACTGGCAATTGGTGTTGCAAGTGTGCCTTAAGGGTGGTTTGAACCACCCTGGTCAGTGCTCGCTTTTCATTGTACAAACCATACATTTAAAAAGAATATTCATCCAGGAAAAAAAATTCACTTGGTAGTTTTTATTGTGCAAACACCACTGAAACGAATTCTCCTTCATTTAAGCAGAATATTTGCAACTGCTAGTAGATGATGTCTCCGGAGTATAACCTGCTCACATACATTTTCCATCTTTTTGTACTTTTGTCATTTTCTGTCAATGGAGTTCCTATCTAAGGCTGAACCTTTCATCTTACTCCCATAGACCCTGAACTAGCATAGCAGTCATACGTGAAAAATACCATTAATTTCATTGGTTGATAGCAAATCAACATATACCAAACTGATGAGTCCCAGCCCATTGAAGAGTGGTTGGATGGACTCTTTCTATAGTGATTCCAGAAAATCTCCCCAAATTTTCTCCCAATGTAAGGCGCATGAGCTCTCTCTCTCTCTGCGTTGTTTAGTTTAAAGGAAACAGACCACTCCGGTTCTTAGCAAGAGTTCAAGCAGTTTATTCAGCGTGTACCTCGCTGGGCACAGTTGTGGGGCAGATGCTCAAATCACGGCAGTGCAATTCTATCTAGGGTTCCACCTATTTTTATAGGTTCCACCCCGGAACTATACATTGTTGATTATACAAATGTTTTAGCATTTGACATTTAGCAGAGTACATGTGACTAACAGATTATTATTATTATTATTATTATTATTATTATTATTATTATTATTATTATTATTATTATTATTATTATTATTATTACATTTTAGCACAAGGTTATAACAGTGGAAACATTTTAGCAATTTGAAAAACATTTGATTGCATAAGTCCTAGCATCAGCATTGTAATTTAAGATTATTTCTATCTGTTTTTGTTCTGTTAGTAGGACCTTGCTGAGCTATGTCTGCGGTTAACTACTGTTTTAGCTACTATCTTTGATTACTTTTTAGGAACAGCTTGACCTAGAGCCAAAGCGGCGCTTGTTTTTTTACTGTTTTAGCTTTTGCTTGGCTAAGGGAAAAACAAGGGTTTTTGCTGTTGTTCCAGAAGCAAATACATTGATTTAGCATTGATTCTAATTTATTAGCATTGATTCTAATTTATTGATTATACTATTATATAAGAATGCAGCCTTTCAATATGGCCTATCACCAATACCAGGAGGACTTGCTCTGGTTAGAGCCAGAACTCGTTACAAGATTTTGAATATTTCTGGCAAAAGAAAATAGTTTCTTTTCAATTTCTGATTTTGGCTTAGACCAATGTGCAAAAGCCAAATTCCTAGCCAAACTGGAAGAATTGTACAGCTGCTCCTTTGAGACAGTAAAAATAAATTGAAATGATTTTAGGATTTCAGCCATGTCTAATTGATGACAGTAATCACATCTCAATTGTTTCTCTTCCTGAAAGTCATCTTCTGCAGCTGCAAAATGTAGCCTTCCTCAATAGCAACTAACCAGCATGTTGACCACCAATAAGCTCCAAGTTTTCACTTGATCCAATTGATTCCCCTTATTTGAGGGTTCAATGATGAGCTGGGGTTTGATTGCTCCCTAACTAGGGTTGCTGTTTTACTTGGATGGATTTTAACCCGGATTCTGTATAGCAGTGGCAAGAGGGTGTGACTACAATGGGCCATAATGGCTGGCTGCCCTACATTTTGTAATGGCACCCACCCTACCTTATGCCAACCTCTGCCACTCCTTACAGATTCTAGGCTCACAAAAGTTACCTTGCCATACTAAGAACCTGCAGCAAGATTGATGAAGGGCTGAGTGTTCAGGGACAAGCCTTGCTATTCTCCCTCTATTCCGCCATCTGAGGCAGGTAGACACAAGGAAGTGATTCCTGTTGAAAGGTTTCTTTCTCCCCTGGCCTTGAAGTGCTTCTTTGAGTCCAATCCAAACCTACCTGTAGGCCAGCACATGTCCATTTTGCCAGCCTAGGAGTGTCACAAATGTGTTATAAAATGAGTTTTGGATATGCGCCATCCTCCCTGTGCTGTGCCCAGACGTTGGTAAGGCCAACGTCTGGAGGCTGGCACAGGGGCTTGGGAGGGCAGAGAGAGGACAGAACAGGGTGGGAGAGATGGGGGAGGGCAGCCCCATGAGGGGATTGACCCAGGGAGGGAGACCCAGATCCTATCTCCTGGCCCCAACCTGTTTGGCCTTACATAGGCCACTTGGATTTGCATTAGTGATTTCGCTAGCGCAGATCTGAGGAGCCTCATTATCTGGTAATAGCTTTCATAGGAGTAGGCTTGTACATTCTCTATATAGTAGAAAAGAGTGCCGGGGGGGGGAGGAAGAGAAGAGGAAAAAAATTCAAGTGGGTCAAAAAAATTCAAGTGGGTCAAAAAAATTCAAGTGGGTCAAATGTGTACCAAGGGTTTTATTTCTTTGTGTATCACCCTGTCTTCAAGTTGCTCAGGGTGTTCTAAATGGGATATTTAGGCTGTAATCCTATCCAGACTTACCTGGGAGTAAGCCCCATTAACTATATTGGGACTTGCTTCTGAATAGACATGAATAGGATTGGGCTCTTAATTTTATCCTTGCAACTGTCTTGTGCGGCAGGTTAAGCTGACAGAGAAAGAGAGATTGTTTCACAAGGCATACAACCCCTCCAAAAAGAAGAGACTAAAAAGATGTAGTTCTAAAGATTTTTGCAGTTATAATAATTACACCACAATAACCCACATTAACTACAAGTAACGAGGGGCGCAATCCAAACCAACTTTCCAGCACTGACACAGCTGTGCCAATGGGGCATGCTCTGCATTTTACAATGGAATAGTCATCCATGCTATCCATGCACCCCAGGGCCAACTCTAGGAGTGGTGGGGCCCAATGTGGGGCATTCCTGTGGGGCCCCTCCCCCTGCCCACAGAGCCCTCCACTCAACAAGAAGCATTGTGCTGCCCCCAAAGCATGGCACATGGAAATAGTTGGTGGTGAAAGGATGATGTCACTGCCAACTGGTTCCAGGAGGCCCATTTTGGGCAGTTTGGAGGCTGTGGCAAGTGAGACACCCCAAGGTAAAGCTTCTCTACTTGCACCGCTGACCTACAACCCTAAGAGATCCTGACTGTAAGGTAAAGGTAAAGGTTTCCCCACGACCGAATGGTCTAGTCGTGACCGACTGTAGGGGGCGGTGCTCATCTCCATTTCAAAGCCTGTAGAGCCGGTGTTTTGTCCAAGGACAAGCTTCCGTGGTCATGTGGCCGGCATGACTCTACGCCGTAGCGCACGGAATGCCGTTCCCTTCCCACCGAAGTGGTCCCTATTTATCTACTTGCATTTAGGTGCTTTCGAATTGCTAGGTTGGCAGGAGCTTGGACAAGCAACAGGAGCTCACTCCTTCGTGCAGTCTTGAACTCCCAACCTTCCAGTCGGAAAGCCCAGCAGCACGGATTAACCCGCTGCGCCACCACATCCTGATCCTGACTGTAGCAGCAGGCAATATGCTCACTGCACTGGTGCAGAACCCCCAAAGCTCAGGGCCCAATGTGGTGACATTGGTCACATTGGCTTAAGGCTGGCCCTGGTGTACCCCCATTGGAGAGCATCACACAAAGAGTAAAAAAAGAATTCCTTCAACCCATTAAAAACACACAACACTGCAATTAATCTGAATCTGGTCCCTTGTCTTAATGGTGATCTGGTGGTCTGGAAACAGGGGGCAGAGTAATGCATTCTTACTACTACAAATAACTAAATGGTCTACTTAGACTCAGCAGAAACATAAAAAGCAAAGACCATTAATCTTCTCAAGTAATGAAAATCCAAAAGTAATTTCACCTGCAAAGAGACAAAAGTCCAGTGCCTAATGCACAATATATTGAAGGAAAACAGCACTATTTAGATTGCTTGCCAGATAACAAGTCTCCTAGAAAAGTAAAACAAAGCAGATACATTTGAAGGCTGAAAGCAATTCAGATTGCATTTGAACTGGCTGCTGAGCCTTTTCAATATTATCTCCAAATGTTTTTTAACACCAGGGAAACCCTTAGAGAATTGGTATAATCTGCATAACCATATTATGGGCTCTCTGAAACTGCTCATAATTCTTCTGCAAAAGCATCAAATCTAGGTTTTCAAATGATGATTTTTTTTGCGGGGGGGGGGGAGAGTCATCGCACAATTATTAAAGGCAATGAAGAAATTCATGGGGAAGAGAACGTTGAAGGGCAATTAGAATTTTTTTAAAAAGGAGTTCCCAAACTGAATGAAAATACTCTGTGCATGGATTGTTGTTGCAGAAGCAAACCTTAGGGTGTAGTTTGGAATTTTTTTGGGGGGGGGTGTTGGTTGGTTAAGAATATGAATTTGCTAACTTCTATTGACTACTGACATGTTTATTCAAAACTATATTGTCTTTAATAAAGATGAAAACTGATTAAATAATAATTAGATAAAAATGCTTCTGGTAGAGGCTCAGACTGCCCGAGAAAGCTTAAAAAAAGCTGCAGCGTGTTTGGAGAAGCTCTTCAATGAGATTATCTCAAGGCGATTTATACGTATTAAGTAATTACTGTACACCTCACATAATGCCTAGAGTTTTTCTGTAATGAGCACAAACTCATCTTACCTGATCCAAGGCAAACAACAAAGCCAGGGGTTCCTAACTTAAATGTATGAAAATGCAAGCCACAGCTTTCAGAACAGTAAATGCTCTCTTTTTACAAGCATGGACCCAGACAAAGCACACGGGGCAAGCTACTTTTATGTCGCTTCCTGCTTCACCAAAACAAGCAGATGCTTGGTTGTGCTAATCAAGCATCATTCTAGGACTGACTAGGACTGACTAGACACCTCGACAACAGTCCAGTTCTAAGCTGGATGGCTGCCTGTAGGAATAGCGGTAGCCAAACTGCTACCACTGCATCCTACCAGTGCTGGGCAGGCACCAGAGGCTCTTCGTTCCCTTCCCCCAAGTAAGGGTTCCCTTCCCCCAACATTCATTCCCTTCCCCCAAGTAAGAGTGCAGGGCCACCTATGGGGCTCCTTACATCTGCACTGGCTATTTTGCTGATGCAGATGAGAGGGCCTCCCCGACACGGAGGATAGGATCCGGCAGTGAACTTTGTGGCCTGTCCCCATCCCCTGCTCCACCCCTCCCCACAACTAGTTCCAACCTCCCTGGAAAGCATGCCACACCAGCAACCAGTACACTTACCCAGCGTTGGGCTGGCATTGCCCCAGCACTAGTGATAATGGCTTACCACCAGCCCTGGAGGCACCTTATAGCACCTTCCACGACAGAGGCACAGGCGGAACACTTGTACCACCCATACTAAGCCTGTTAGGTTTGGGCCCCAGGCTTTGTAAACTTCTCACCAAGGGAGCTAATTTGGTGGTCTCCTTTACACTCAGTCATCCCTGCACCTAACCCTGAGCTGAGATTAAGATGTTCTAGCTCTTTCTCAAGACAGCTTAGAGAAGCTCCTTGTCAGTGCCCTTTTTATTAGCAGAATCAATCAGACAGCTGGGAGGAGAACATGACCTTGCCACTTTGGGTCCCAGACAATAAACCTTTTCTCATGTTGTAATGGCCTGACTGACCCCATTTCTCCTGTGACAAAGAGCATTTGCCTTTATAGATTGACTTCACTGATACAAACAGGGATGGAAGTATGAACTTGACGGTTCTAGAAGAGGCATTTTCTGCCAGCTGAAAGGATAATATTTAGGGAAGAAAGCAGATTCAATGTCTGACAACAGATGAAGCTTCTGTGCATATTGTTGGCTGACAGCCCTTGTATTTATTGTCATGTGTCTCTATGTATGTGTTCATGGCACTGGGTGCCTGGCAGAAGAGCCCAGCCCAGGCCAGTACTGTGACCTTGGAGCTGGACTGGCAGCAAGAGGCCTAAAATCCCAGAGCTTTTGGGCCCTTCAAAGACTTGGGAGAAGACTTTCATTTCTGGGAACATTCCATGGTCAGTCACACCTTGCTTGCACAGCGTAGTGGAACCTATGAACATCAACCACATTCTAAGACCTTCCTGACTTGGACGAAACAAAGGTCTAAGGATACAATCCAGTACACCTACTCAGGACTTTGGGAACCCTCAATTGTTTGCATGGGTGGGTGGCTGGACACAGCCAAACAATCTCCAGGACCGTGTTGCTGCTGGGCAGGAAGTGGTTTTTTCAACTTACCTGGAGATCACTATGGCCCTCCAGAGGGTCTAGAAGTCTGTGACCCCCTCTGCAGCTCTCCCCAAGTTTTGGAAATGTTGTAAGCAGAAAAAAACACTTTCAGGCCGAAAACCGGAACTTTTTTTTTTTACTTCTTAAAAGGTTTCAAGCCTTGGAGGGGGAGTGGCAGGGGAGGGGGCGCAGCTTACATGAAAAAAATCCTCCTCTGCCCAGCAGCAGCATGATCGTGGAGAGCATAATGCTGCTGTTTTCTGGGATATTCCTTTTAAAGAGGAATCATCCTTTTCCAGTTCCCATGGTGGGTTGCAACCCACCAGATTGGGAACCACTGCAATACACACTTGCCTGAGAATATGGGTCCAATCCTATCCAACTTTCCAGCACTGATGCAGCCATGCCAATAGGCCTGCTAACTGGGCAAGAGGCACTTTTTCAAGTGGTGTTCCTCTTATATTTAGCAGAGGGAGAATAATTGTCCCTCTTCACCCCTGCGCAGTGTCTTTTCTAGTGGCTGTTGCTGGTGGGGTTCTGCATTTTTTTAGATTGTGAGCCCTTTTGGGACAGGGAACCATTTAACTTTTTTATTACTGTTTGCCTGTAAACCGCTTTGTGAACTTTGTGTTGAAAAGCGGTATATAAATACTGTACTATTGATTGATTGATTGATTGATTGATTGATTGATGTGCTGCATCCTGCAGTGGGGGGCAGTCACAGAGGCCTCCTCAAGGAAAGGGAATGTTTGATCCCTTTCTTGGAACTGCATTATGCTGGGAAGTTGGATAGGATTGGCCCCAAATACTGTATCACAGAACTTTATGTGTGGCTCATTCATTTGTTTGCCTTGCAGTCATTGTGATCCTGCATCATATACTCCTCTTTTACCCCCTGGGTTTATACACCAAACCAGTCAGCTATGGCATTGGCCACTGCGCTCAGTTCCTGCACATACTGTACAATCAATTTCCCCTACGTTACTCGTGATCTGAAAAGCATGCCCTGTAACAATACCACCATACATTTTTGCCCAGTTTAATTGATCAGCTCTGCTATACTAAGAATGAAGAACACTGAAACAGAACTGTAAAAGACTATACAAGAGCATAGTACTGGATGTAACTAAACTTTTGCAAACAGGAGGAGAGATACCACACCTATGTCAATTAACCAAAGCAAAGAAGTTGATTCAGGGCACAATCTTAACCTGGAGTTAGGCCGGCACAGTTAGGCCAGCAAAGTTTGGCTGGCACAAGGGACACCATAAAGTGTGTTAGGACCACTCTCGGAGTCAGAGATGCCAGGACTCAGATTTGTGCCATCCTCCCTGGCTCCAAGGGTGGTCCAGGAGTGGTCCAAATGCGCTTTACCGTGTGCCAGCCAAATTTTGCTGCCCTAACTCCAGGTTAGGATTGCACTCTCAGTTATTCAGATAACCATGCTGACAAATTCAATATGTCTTTATAAAAAATATAACTTTAATAAAAAAAGATTTTGCATGTTAGGTTCTCTATGGGCAAAAGAGAATCTTTCCAAGCAAGCAAGCCACTGATATAATAGTGCCTTTTGGTTTTCATTCATGATTGGAAATGGTCCAGATATAACTACCAAGTCTCTTACCACCTGCTTCATTTTAATGCAGTCTGAAAACATTTGAATGATTTAAAATGCCTCTTATATCCTAGACTCAGTATACTTTCAAGCTGCAGTTTAATAAATGTACTTTTAAAACAACCAGTATTAGCAGAATAGTAATTATGATTACCCTTAATGAGTTTTAAATTGAATATAATTACAATTCCATGATTTCAGACATGAAGGTTAGTCAGCAAACATACTTGACTCAATGTCAAAATAATTGGCTTGGATGCACATCTTTAAATGTCACTGAACAGGCAAGTTCACAAAAATTTCACAGCTGTAGTTGTGACTGTTAGTTTAGTGCATACCTGTCAAAATACCCTTGACTTTCATTTCTGCAGGAAAACAATCTATTACGCTGTATTAAAAAGGATTCTGACGACCAGTTCTTGGAGAGCATTCCAGCAATTGTCATGAAACCTTGAGCAGGACTGACAATTGTTTGTCAATTGTCAACCTTGGCTGACAATTGTTTTGAATGGAAAGCGTGCATAGTTGGTCAGTGCTGTCCATATTCTTGGCATTTCCATTGTGTTCAATAAGGCAAAGGAAGAGTTTGTCCAGAAGCAGGATCAAAGAGCATCTTAAGAAGAGATACATCCATTGCTTTCTTTTGCTTCCAAAATCTCTGGCACCAGGTAAGCATTGGCCAGTGGCAAAAGCAGCCCTTTGGGGGACTCTTGTATACAGCATGTGTCAGGTCAGGCCCAGCATCAATCATCAGCTTTGCTGGGTAATTGCAGAGGGCCCAGAGCCCTTCAAAAGACCCACTGCTGGTCCTGAAAAAGCTGGGTAGATTGGCTCTTTCAGGCCCATCTAAGTAGAAAGGGACTGTGGAGGACAGTCTGCTGGTGGGCGGTGGTGTTCTTGAAACCTGGAGTGAGTCTTGCAGCTAAACATAGCCTCCCCCCCTCTGCTGGTGCAGCTGCTCCAAAAATAGGCATGCTAATTTCCCCTATGGGGAAAGGGCGGATTAGGAACCCTGGGAGGCGACAGGGTTCGCCTTAAACCCCCTTACACCACTATAAGTCTCCTGCTCCATAAGGGGACTCCTTGGACCTTGGCTAGCAATTTCACAACCGCATTGTCTGGCATGCATCATTGCAGCCTCCCTATCCCCATTACTCCTCCCTTTCTGCCCAGTTTCACCCCTCCTGCCTTCCTGCCACCTTGCCTTTTTCAGCAGGATAATGGGGCTCCTCTGGCATGGGTGGGAATGTTCCAGCCTTCCTCCCAGCATCCTGGCAGCACACTACTCAGCGCATTGTCCAAGCACCTTTTATGGCTCACGCTGACTGCTTCATAGCAGTCAGTGCCAGTGGAACACAAACTCCATTACCGCCATGCAGTGGCGTTTCAACAGGGTGGGGGGATAGCGAAGTGTAGCAGGAACCTGAACTCCTGTGTAAAGTGGTCCCTCCCCCTTGTCTTCAGAGCCATTTGCAGCTCAGAGAAGTGTCTCAGAGGCTTTGCTCGTCAAGCTGTGATTGGTTGTGGAGACGAGGAAGAGGGGCCACTTTATACAGGAGCACAGGTTCTTGCAACACTTAGCAGTCCTCCGCCCCAAGTAGGAACACCACTGCTACCCAGGCCCATTAGGCTTGGGCCGTCAGTCTCTATTTTGCACAGATAAGGGAGCCCTGGTCGGAATCTCACGTCTGCTACGAACTCAGTTGGCAGCCTTCTCCCTTTCAGACACAGCTGCAGTATGGGAACTGACTGGCATAACACACGCATGGCGGGTTTTGCAAACGTGACACCACAGGAGTGTGCTGCCTGGCTAAACCACAAGTGGCTTATCCGTGTGACAAGGGACTGAGAGCACCCCTGTACAGGGGGTCAGAGGGAGGAGGGGAGGGTGTGAAATGGGCAGGTGTGGGCTGAATGGGAGGGGCTAGGGCATGATGAAGGGTAGGTTGGGCCCAGGAAGAGGGTGGGTTAGGCCGCAGCTTTGCCAGCTGAATCATAACCCCTTTCCCAGACCTGATTCACATTCCTGGGTCAACACGGATTTGCACCCGCAATCTCGCTGGCACAGGGTCTGTGTTGATCCCATGGCAGCATCTGGGGCATTCCCTGAGGCAAGAAAACAAGTTTCCTTACCCTAAGGAGGCCTCAACATACCGAAACTCACCCACAGGATACAGTGTATGCTGCATCAGTGCTGCTGCGTAGCTGTGTGCGGAATTCAGGTGGATTGAGCATTCCCTTACATTCCAGGTTTGTTACAAGGATCACATCAAGGAGTACACGATAAGCCCTTTGCTCACACTAAAAGCATCATTATGAAAATAAAGCATTGTCAATCTGTGATCTGTACAATAGGAGTCCATGTATCCTTGACTATCGCATTAAAGTTAAATGATCACTTTGACTCACAAAGTGTTCACACAGGTCTACTTGCAACTAGAACTTGCAATTACTTGAAGTGCACTCGCAGAAACAGAAAGCTGTTTTCAACAAATCCTTTGTCATTAGTCTGTCCACACTGTACTTTGCTGAAGAACTTTCCTTCTCCTCTTTCTTCCTGGAGACAAGACAAATTGTACCATTGCTAGAAAGACCAGAAGTAATGTAGGCGTTTGATACAAGATCAATAATTGTCAATGAATAGGTCTTTGCGGCAAAGATTTTGTCCATTGATCATATTAGCAGAAGTGAAGACCCATTATTTATCATCATAGCAGCTATGTGTTCTCCAGCTAGCCAGTGCATTACATATCTGAACCATGGACTGGGAAAGCCAAACTTCAATACAATCAAGAAGATATATGGAGGGAAATGGTGCAGAGTGCCTTAGCCATTTATCATGATTGTACAATAGCTGCTGAATCAAGAGTGGTAAATAGCTACATTCTCTCTGCATCTAAGATGGTCAGCACATTCCAGTACAGCTCCAGTATCTTACATCTAACTTTTGTCGGATGCTTACTACTGAGTGAGAAAATTCAAGGACTATTTTCAAATGTTGTTTTTTTGTCAATGTTCATTTCTGAAGAACATCTCTGAGAGTGCAGGTGCTGCAAATCATGGCCACCCAGGCACAGATCTGAGTAGCCTCATAGGGCAACCTGGGGCATTATTCGGTTAAGGGGAAAATATTGCCTTATCCCAAGAAGACCTCCAGCCTGCTCTTGAGGAGTGCTGCATACAACTGAGGCCAGGCAATCCTGCTGCTCCAGCATTTGTTAGGATTGGGTTGCCCTTCACTTAAATTGTGCTTAGTCATGACTACAGTTCTTTGTATATAAAATTTCAAGCACAATTTCAGCTACATCAACACCTGAGGTATTCTCTGAGTTTAAGAGCGCAATCCTAACCTGGAGTTAGGCCGGCACAGTTAGGCCAGCAAAGTTTGGCTGGTACAAGGGCCACTGTAAAGGGTGTTTGGACAACTCTCAGAGTCAGGGAGGATGGTGCACATCGGTGTGCTGGCCTCTCTGACTCCGAGAGTGGTACACACATACTTTACAGTGTCCCTTGTGCTGGCCAAACTCCAGGTTAGGATTGTGCTCTTAATATATATAATAAATACAAGTGTTGTTGTTGTTGTTGTTGTTGTTGTTGTTGTTGTTGTTGTTGTTAATCTTCACTTTTCTCATAACAAGTACCATTTCTAAGAGTTGTCACTTCAGTATATGCTGTGGAGAAACAGAGGAGCCTTCCCCACACCGCTGTATAGTTCAATCCACTCAGAATTCAGCATTAATCAGAAGTGGCTAAATTAAGCTTGCCTTATGCTGAGACAGTATTACCTTACCTTGGCCCATCTCTTCTAACGCAGCAGTTTTCCAGCACCTTGGACAGAAATCTTCACAGACTTGATATCTAAGATACTTTATCTGAAGATGTTGTATATTATAAATGGGAACTTCTGAAAGGAAAGTGTGTGATGTATCACTGAAATATCAAGGCGTTTTGTATTATCAAGGAGTTTCGTATTAAAGCCCACCACTGGTATGTAGTTCTTCAGTCTGCCTTTTGCTACAATATGGTTGCTTGAACAGATTCATCGCTTTACATACAGTTCAGCGGGCTTTTTGACAGAAAGAGATCGTTTTCTTTGTCAGCGTTTGCTGTTTGAAATACTGTAGGACAGTGGTTCCCAAACTGTGGGTTGGGACCCACCAGTGGGTCGGGATTCAATTTCAGGTGGGTTGCAAAGCACCTACAGCAGCCATATTAAAAATATGAGATTCTGGAAAGGGGGAGGGCTGTATGGTTATTTTGCTTGTGTCAAGGTTGTAAATAGGCTTTTTTTCCTTTCTGATTCACCTTGCTATTGGAAAATGAATGAGAAATAACCCAACTTCTTGCTGCATTCTCAGGAAAGCAGCAGACTCTGGCATCACAAGGACGGCACTTCTAGCCATGATATCACTTCTGATGGGTCCTGGACAGATTGTCATTCTAAAAAGTGGGTCCCAGTGCTAAAAGGTTTGAGAAGAACTGCTGTAGGAGGTAAAGGAAGTCAACCTATATGCCACATTTTCCTTATAAAACTCACTTTTCTACTCTTACCTTCTAAATTATTATATGCGCTGGACTAACAATGGTGTGTACACTGGAATGAGATGGCAAGTTTTATTGACATTCCACCTTTAAAAAAAGACGGCTGTAATTAGTATGTGATGAGAAAAATCTGGCTCAAAGGAATCATATGGAAAAGCTAATTATTGACTCCACACAACATTTATGATTCCATACGGATGACAGCTTGAGAATCAACTATCACCCTTAGGTAGGAACTATTACAGGAAGAAAGGCATATTCTTAATTTTTGAAAGCATATGAAACCCAATAATAACATATTTGAGAGAGCATCTCCAAAATTATGATTAAGATATAAATTTATATAGCAGTTTATTTTACCCAAGTGGCAATTACATTAAATGCTGCATACCCTTTCTACTTACAAAAGAACAGATGTATCCTGCTTATGTTAGATTGGTAACATTGCTGTGTAATGGAACAAATTGGTTGTGCCTAGCTAAAATTATGTTTGTTTCCATGTGCAAAGACAACAATACCCACCAACTATTGCACTTTAATACTGATATTCTGCAAACCCACATGATGGGTCAGAATAACACAAGGGAGCAAGCAGTCTACATCTTGTTTTCAGAGCAGAGCTGACTTACACAAAGAGCTTTATATATGTAGTGCAAAATAATAGAAGCAACTGGTTGATGCAGCCAAGGAAGGGAGACATAAAATTATAGGTCAGGAAAAGAAGATTAGGAAAATAGGAGAGAGCAACACACAAGTATTTAAACTAGGAACTTAATAGTAACTGCTCCCCCTACTGGTGGAGATGAAACGTACAAATCCACACCTACTGTACTATTACTGTACAGATCTATCCAACATGCCCTCTTACACACTTTATGGGGAGCAAGCCCTCTCTTTGCTCATGGCTAACCAAGACTGATACCACTGGAGTGGGGGAGTAATGCAAGGATACATTTGAAAGGTTATGAAAATATGGTGAGAAGAGACAGTCCTTTCATATTGGCTCGGAAGACCATCGTTATTTTTTCCAAGAAGCTCATCAATGAGGCAAGACAAGATGAGCCAGGAAACGCT
The DNA here is from genome assembly GCA_029204185.1 of Lerista edwardsae. NCBI lineage: Eukaryota > Metazoa > Chordata > Lepidosauria > Squamata > Scincidae > Lerista > Lerista edwardsae. Next base: position 50,334 of record JAJKFI010037700.1, read on the forward strand.
TGTCCATGACTCGTTGTGAGGACTGTTCCTTAGTAATGATCATAGATGGAGGTGAACAATAGGAGCAATTAGGGAGGTGAAGGGAATCATTATGGAGCCGATTCAAATGCACTGTAAGGGGAAAAAAATAGCATGCCGTTAAAATGCTTGGCTGCGTACAGCTTTTAAATTAAGATGCATCCGACAGGATGGCAAGTGATTGCTCCCAAAACAAGAAGCGTGAAGTACTTTGTTGGTGTATGACGCATCAGCCTCTCATAATTCATATGCTACAGCTGGAAGAAAGCTACATTGTTGTTCCCAGAGTACTCTCAGGGGAAGTGGGAGGAGAAAGACATGCACTATGTTAGCATCCTTTAAATGTCATTCCATTCTACTCTCTTGTGCTGTCACTATCAATTTATGTATTTTACTTCTTGGCTCTCATGCCAATATCTGAAAACATTCTTTTATGTAGTTTTAACAGATAGGAATGTGGGTGCTGATACTAAAAGAGCACATATATTTTGTGGACATAAGCATCGAACAGGGAAAAATAAGGTGGTGTTTTTTTTAAGTAAGTCATTGTGGAACGCAGGAAAGAGGAAATAAATTGGGCCTTAGAGGAATAAAAGAACATTGTGCCTATAAACACACCACTGGGCACATTGAGAAGTGGTTGTTTTTGCAACTGAGTAAACAAATAGAGAGTTGCTAAGATAACTTTTTTCCATTCAATGGTTGCATTTGTAAGTGTGACAAGTTTAATGGCTCCGGGTAAACTGAATGGGGTTTTTTCTTTAAAGAGAGATTCACCATCTCTGAATATTGGGCCAGAGAAGATCAGCTTCTTGTCCAGAACATCCCACAGTTTCCTGGTGTTCTTAAAAATCAAAAATAGAAATTCATGTAACACAAAACCTGTTGCTACAAAGCTTTTGTATCCTAATAACCAACTTCCTCAAAGAACAGTCTTCGTATTCAATTCCATGCACACCTTTCTCAAGTGATCAAAGCTGTCATCTGTCACAACTGAAGATGGATGTATACAACATTTTTGGAACAAAGATGCTGCCCTGGAAGCTCCCTCACTGAGAGCACAATTGTAACCTGTAGTTAGGCTGGCACAGTTAGGCCAGCACAAGGATCATCATAAAGCACATTTGACAACTCTCGGAATCAGGGAGGATGGCGCACATCTATGTGCTGGCCTCTCTGACTACAAATGTGGTCCAAACATACTTTTCCATGTCCCTTGTGCCAGCCAAACTTTACTGGCCTAACTGTGTCAGCCTAACTCCAGGTTAGGATGGTGCCCTGAGATCCATCTAAGCATACTCCTCCAGGATGGGAATCAGGGTGAGAGAGTGGAACAAAAATGGGTTGTGCCTGACACTGATTGGCTGCCTCCCATGACATCACCTTCCTCACAATTGCTTGGTATATCTAGATACAGCAGGGGTGTATCTAATGAAAGTGTAGCCCAGAGCAGAGGGCAAAATGTTGCCCCGGAAGTGACATCACAACAGGAAGCCATGTCACAGTCGTATTTTCATTTTCTCCGGGGGGTGGGGGGTGGCCATAACTTTTGACAGAGTAAAGATATTACACTCTGGTTTGTTTTATTGCATTCTGCATTAAGCTCCACATTAAATGGTATATTACATTATTGTATTATTCATATATACCAAGGTTTTCACCATTTTGGCCACTAGTGTCAAGCTCAGCTTGTCGCCCCCCCCTTTAAGCTTAATGCCTGGTGCAATTACACCCCCTCTGCACTTCTTTGGCGATGCCGCTGCTGGGCAGTGTTGCATTTTTAAAAAGGTTCAATAAGTGAATGAAGCTAATGCAGGGATGTTCATGCAATGCTTTTCAATGAACAGGTGGAGAGGCTATCTGAGGCATAGGTAAAGGTAAAGGTTTCTCCACGACCGAATGGTCTAGTTGTGACCGACTGTAGGGAGCAGTGCTCATCTCTGTTTCAAAGCCTGTAGAGCTGGCGCTTTGTCCGAGGACAAGCTTCCGTGGTCATGTGGCCGGCATGAATCTACGCCATAGCACACGGAATGCCGTTACCTTCCCACCGAAGTGGTCCCTCTTTATTGACTTGCATTTTAGGTGCTTTCGAACTGCTAGGTTGGCAGGAGCTGGGTCAAGCAATGGGAGCTCACTCCATCACACACTCTCAAACTCCCAACCTTGCGGTCGAAAGCCCAGCGACAGCGGATTAACTCGCTGCGCCACCACGTCCCATCTGAGGGATGGAGGTAGGCTAATTGCTTCACAGTAGTTAAACTGGGAGGAAGTCAGGCTGGGACCAATACACCATCATCCTTACACGTTTATGGGCATTCTGTTCACAAGGCAAGAACACTCGGTGTGATACCTATAAACATGATACATATGGTCTTGTAAATTGGCCTTAAAGTGACCCTGAAAGTTTTATGATGCTTGTTTTAGCCAAGGATCACTTCAGAGCAAACCTTGGAAATAAAAAGCCAACAGCAGTTTTGTAAGTTGATGGAGCAGCAAGATAGTTGAATTGCAGAGATTTATTTGCAATTACAGTACACAATGAAAAAAACATGAAACTAAAGGCTAACTAAAGCGTTACCTACCAATATATACAAAGCGTGTTTGTCTCACCCAGTGGATGTCTCACACAAATTCCACCAGAAGAATATCAGAAATAGAAAAGCAAAAGTGATAAAATATGTAACAGAAAATACAAATCAAGGACATTTTAAAATGTGGGCAAAACATTGCAGGTAAGAAAGGGGGCATTCATTGCATATTTCAACGGTTAAAACCTGGCCGAGAAAAAAATTCTCTGTGTCTTTGGGTGCAGTACAGGTAAGATTACTCCAAAATCCAGACTATTCCAAAAGCCAGACATTTTTGTCCAAGACTTTAAAAAAAACTTTCTGTAGTGTGACCACAGGCTGTAAATTTTATTCTCTGTAAGTTATGTGGTGTGTACCTGTACAGACATTGTTGAAAAATGTCAGAGCCCAGAAGATAACCATACAGGTAACATTGAAAAGAGGAAGAGGAAGCATTTCTCATTATATTTATGCAATCATCCAGAAATTCATTTCCCTTCCCCTCCCTCCCAAACAGTCTGGATAAGGGATACTCAACCTGTAGTAATTCAACTGTATGTGTTGATTTCAAGCTCTATGTGTTGATATAGTAACACACTGTATGTGTTGATTTTTAAAGACAACCGTACAGGTAACATTGAAAAGAGGAAGAGTTATCATAACATTTTCATACAATATTAAAAGTCTTTCTTATTTCATTTTATTCAAAATTATAGCAATTGATGCCTGGACTTCTTATAACATTTACAGAACAATCCTATGCATGCTGGCTGCATTGTAGTTATTGAGTTGCATCTTAAACACATAGAAGAAAATGGTAGCATTTGACTCCGTTTCACATGCAGCGGCGCAGCTGCGTACGCAAGAAACTGTGCAATAACATGCCACAGTTTTGTGCATATCTTGCACAACATGTTCTGCAATACAAATGCAAATCAAGATTCAGTTTGGATTTCTGCACTCAAGAACTTCAAACCATAAAAGGCCTATAGATGGGAAAATTAATGAACATACAAACCAACATACAAATCACTTAGGGAAATATCCAATGTTCCACTTCTGAGTGGGCTTGCTTAAAAAAAAAACGTAGGGCGCAATCCCAATGGGGGGCTGTGCAGTTTGTGGATGGGGGTTGGATGTGGCCTAACAGCTGCATCTTGACTCCTCCCCCTCCCTGGGCCGCCCCACCTACCGGAATGTCCTCCTCCCACCCCATTCTGCTCCCTCCTGCCTTCCCCCCAAAAGCCCCTGGGCTGGCTGAACACATGTGCGACTTGCGTGTCTTGCGTCTTGCAGCTGAAGGGGGGGGGGTTGAATTGCCCTGCCCATTACATCTCCAATCTAAAAAATGATTTGTGTTATTATATGATAATATTGAAACTTACAAAGCTTTCAGTAGATCTACAGTGCTGTCATAGTGATAACTGCCAGTACAACAGTTGTGCAACAAATTGGTTATGAAATATGCTTCAAAGGATGTGACTATAATGGTAATTGGGCAGCAGTGCTTCCCTTCCCCCATGTAGCAAATTGTTTAACCCTTGATGCACATAGCCTAACCTGCCTATCCTTGCAATGCACCAAAATGGGTCCAACCCACTGATGGGTGCCAACCCACAGTTTGGGAACCACTGGTATAAACATTGCTTAGGCAAAATGCAAAATGGTTGGGAAAGTAGTCAACATTCTTGAAAAAACATCTGTAACTATGAAAATCAGTTCAGAGGATATAAAAATAGGCAGTGATGTGGAAAAACAGAAAGAACTGGAAACTAAAATACAGAAAATAAAATAGATATTGAAGCTGTAAGGTTGTTTATGACTGGAAAATTTTAGAAGCTGTAACTATTAAGGGCGCTATACAGGAAGTGCAAAATAAACGTATAAGTTGCACTTGAGATTTAGAGGCATCTCAGGAAAAAATAATAAGCTGTCTTGAGCAAGTTTTGACAAATTATTTAGAAGTAAAAATTATCTCTGCAGTATGGTTAAAGTCAGTCTTTATTAGGATTGGTGCAAGAGAAGTCAGGAAATGATGGCTTCAATCCTAAATGCTTTCCTTTCATTGAACACAATGGTACTTACTTTTGAGTAGACATGCTTAGAAATTGATCATAGAGAAGAGGAATTGGAAATTTTGAGGGATTTGCATCCAGACCAGAAGCAGAGAATTTGGGTTTCTTACACATAAAGTAGGGAAGTGTTAAATATAATGTAAAAAACCTAATTATTTCCTTATTTAATGAATGTATAAAGGTTAAAGGTTTCCCCATGACCGAATGGTCTAGTCCAGTGGTGTTATCCTACCGGTACACTGGGCGGGATGTCCGGGTGATCGGCAGCCCGCCCATTGCGTACTGCAGCGTTACGCCATTTGCGTAACCAGATACACCACTTGCATATGTTAAGCAAACGGCGTAACGCTGCAGTACGCGATGGGCGCGCTGCCGATCACCCGGACATGCCGTCCAGCGTACCAGTAGGATAACACCACTGGTCTAGTCGTGACCAACTGTAGGGGGTGGTGCTCATCTCCGTTTCAAAGCCTGTAGAGCCGACGTTTTGTCCGAGGACAAGCTTCCGTGGTCATGTGGCCAGCCTGACTATACACCGTAACGCACGGAACGCTGTTACCTTCCCACCGAAGTTATCCCTATTTATCTACTTGCATTTAGGTGCTTTCGAACTGCTAGGTTGGCAGGAGCTGGGGCAAGCAACGGGAGGTCACTCCATTGCGCAGTCTTGACTCCCAACCTTCCGGTCGGAAAGCCCAGCAGCAGCAGTTTAACCCGCTGCGCCACCACATCCCTGCAGTGAATGTATACACCACTTTTAATCCATCTTGTGGGTTCAGTCAACTTGAGTTATGCTAAAATCTGAATGGTTTACAAATTGTTTTTGAGGCTAAAGAGCTAAGGCAAACACTTGAAGTACTTTCCCAGGAGAATTAGAGGAGGCATAGTTTGAGTTAGAAACGAAAGTGACTAAGAATGGCTTTACATTGTATAGAACAATGGAGAGCTTTGATCTGAAATTCTTATCCTTGAGTTTCAAGGATTTTTGTTCCTCAACAGAGGACATTTTCAGTGTTATTAAAGAGACAAAAGATAAATATGATTTATGTACAAGAAACACATATTTTAAGGGGATGAATACCCATAAAATGAAGTATTTGTGACATTAAAAAACCAAGGACTTGCCATATGCATCAGGAACCACATTGTGGAGATTCAAGGCCTTCCCAGCCTGTCCTGCTCTCTTCTCTTGACAAGACTTTCCCTCTTGTTTCCCATTTCCTCAACAGAGAAACTGCTGTGCCCCCTGAGCAGGCACCTTCTGTTGCCTGACAACCTTTGTGATTTCCTTATTGGAATGATGGAGCGTGGCAGACATGTGTGCAAGAGAGCAGAACATACAGGCCAATAGCATGACTTGAGGCAGGATTGCAGCCCGTGGACTGGGTAAACTCACCCACACTGATAAGTTGGTGCAAAGAGTTGGAAGGAAGAGGGCTAAATGGGCCACAAAGGGGGGGAGATGGGTGGGGAGGACATCAGATAGGGGCTGGGAAGAGGGGGGTATCACAGCATTAAAAAAATAAATACTAGGGCATCATTAAAGAAATGAATACTAGGACAGAAAATAAATTGACAATGCTGGTGGTTTGGAAAACATTTCAGGCTAAACTATGCCCAGAATTAATAGGGATGTGGTGGCGCTGCAGGTTAAACCGCTGTTCTGCTGAGCTTTCTGATCGGAAGGTTGGCAGTTCAAGACCACGCGATAAAGTGAGCTCCTGTCGCTTGTCCCAGCTCCTGTCAACCTAGCAATATGAAAGCACCTAAAAATGCAAGTAGATAAATAGGGACCACTTCAGTGGGAAGGTAACGGCGTTCCGTGCGCTACAGCATATAGTCATGCCAGCCACATGATCATGGAAGCTTGTCCTAGGATGAATGCCAGCTCTTCAGGCTTCAAAACGGAAATGAGCACTGCCCCCTACAGTCGGTCATAACTAGACCATTCGGTCATGGGGAAACTTTTACTTTTATGCCCAGAATTATCTTCTTTGTCTTCAGTGTTTTATACTGTGGAATTCTCATCACCGCAGTGAAGTTCTGGACCAATCCATCCTTGCGGATACCTAAAAACATGGATACTGGGGATGGCTATTTAAAGATAGAGGAACATGAGTGGTTTTGCTGCAACAAAGTAAAAAAAAAGTTCATTTTTTCCTGTGTTCCCCTGTGGATAACTGAAACTGTGGATACCAGATAAGTGGATACTGGGGCATGCCTGTACATTATTATGGCATAAATACAGTTTGTTCTAGATATTGGATTTGATTGTGAACAGCAAAATTGTGATATATCTGGAGATTGTCAATAAAATGGATGGAGACAAACCATTGTGGGTCCAATATTTCAGGTTGTGACTATCGTTAATGGATTAGATGAATATAAATATATCCAGGATAAATAGAACAATTATGGAAGAACAATTGATAACCTCATCCAGAAGAAAAAGGGTTGATTAGCCAGGGTATCTGTTGATAAGATTGGGAGTGCAACTATTGATAAAAAGGATCAATGGGAGAGAGAGCTTGGCGAACTCATCAAAAAAGAAGAATGATTATAGTGGTGGGATAATGAAGCAAATATTTTTTATCAGTTTTATCAATTTGAAGAAAGTTTTGTTTCCAACCTTCTCTTGGATTAAAAAGTATGTTGTTGATGATTAAAAAGTATGTTGTTGTATGTTGCAAGCCCAGCAAGCTTGACTCATGTTTATAAAAAGTGTTCTAAACAATGCTGGTGATGTCAAAAGTTTAAAGCAGACATTATATCTTTTGGATATGCCCACTTATCAAACCATTTTACCTGGCTGTTCTTGAGAAGATAAACACAATAATAGGATATGAATATCTTGTTTAATCTGAAGAATGTGTTATTTGGATAAATTAAAGTCTTGGTGCTCACAGAAGATATAGAGCTGATTAGGGCATGTGCACAGATGCTGTCTGCTGCTGGGATTTTCTTCTTCTTTTTGGAAAGCATTTCAAGCACTCCACTGAATTGGCAAAGATAAATGGGAGACGTAGAATAGTTAATAAAATTTACATATTATGGGTGAATGAAAAAGAATATGAACTCAGAAGAAAATGTTAAGAACTAGATTCTGGTTATTAGCTATTAGAATTCTGCAGATAGTTTTCACCCATGTAACTTGCATACATATTTGTGATTATGGCGAACAAATCGGATGCTTTCATAGGTTGATACATATTTGTGTGATCATTAATAATGCATTTTTCTCTCACTTTTCCCATTGCAATGTGTGATACTTGAAAATCCTAGAGTATCAGTAATAATCATCCATTTTTGTCTTTTAATTTGGTGCAAAAATTCATTCAGTTCTTTATTTTTGTATATCTTGTGTAAAGAAAAGCTGAAATTAAACAGTTGTATGTACCACGTTCTATCTCTGTAAATCCATAGATGTATAGAGAAAGCAAAGACATATTGATGTTTTACTGTCAATGGTTGGAAAATACCCTGTATTTACACACAGAGAGACAAAAGACATGAAAAGAAAACAAATCAATTGGAAAAGCTCATAAAATGTACCAAGTTAAGCATAGTAATTTACTGGAAGTACAACAGCCAAAGTTCTTTTTTCATACTCCAAAAACAACTTGGGCGTCTTAGAGAGCAATCCTAACCTGGAGTTAGGCCAGCACAAGTTAAGCCAGCAAAGTTTGGCTGACTTAAAGGCCATCATACAGCACGTTTGGACCATTCTTGAAATCAGAGAGAATAGCGCAAGTCTATGTGCTGACCTCTCTGACTCGGAGAGTGGTCAACCATACTATACAGTGTTCCTTGTGCCAGCCTAACTTGTGCCTGCCTAACTCCAGGTTAGGATTGCGCTCCCAATCATAACCTGTGCTGACACAGCCAGGCCACATGGCCTGCATTGCACTCAGTGCAGGTTAGGAGGTGGCTGGAGGTATCCTCGGGATAAGGGAATATAGTTCCTCTTGCCCCCCCTGTCAAACCCCAACCGGCTTCTCAGATCAGCACCAATTAC
>JAJKFI010037701.1:0-19818 GCA_029204185.1 Lerista edwardsae
TTGTGGCTAGCTTGTTGCCTTAGGTAGGAATTTTGAGCAGTTTTTTTTCCTCTTATCCCAGGGTATTCTTGTGGTATTGTGCCTTTACCTATCACACCTGGCAGGTGTGGCACCTGGACCCTCCAAAGGTGACTGGACCCATGCTCTGGTTCACCTCCAGAAGGTTTTCTAATGCCTGCAGATGCCACACACAGCCTCTGAGAGCCTCAGAATGCCTGTTTGGGGCAAAAAAAGTTACTTCCAATTTTGAGGAGAAACCAGAAGTGACATTTTTATGTAATGTCCTTATAAGGCATTCTGATGCCCTGGGAACCCCTGGAAGGGCAGGGTACAGGTGGTACATAAATAAATACATAAATAGTATATTTTAGTAGCATAGTATATTTTATTCAATTCAACAGTCTTAAGGGCGCAATCCAAACCTGGAGCTAGGCTGACACAAGTCCCTTGTGCTGGCTCAGGAGTGTTGCAAATGAACCATAAATGGTGTTTGCACCACTCTCGGTGTCAGAGGGGATGACGCACATCAGTGTGCCAGCCCCCTGACTCCAAGAGTGGTCCAACCACACTTTATGGTGCATTTGCAACATTCCTGGGCCAGCACAAGGGAGTTGTGCCGGCCTAGCTCCAGATTAGGATTGTGCCTTTCATGTTACAAACTGTTCCCATTTACAGCAGTCCTGTGAGTTTGCAAGGCAGATCTTAAAACTTCATTAAATCTTCATTACCTTCTAACATTCAGAACAGTCATCGCAATAGTAAAACTGTCTTTAAACTTTAAAATGTGTCCATCTCATCCTCTCCACTCCCTCTGGTTTTGTTCAGAGACTGAAACAGAAATGCAAGTTCTGCTTTTTCAACTCCCAGTCGCCTTCCTAACTCTGAATGAACAATGTCAAATGAAGAAAAGAGTTTCTCTGTAAAAATATTCTTCACAGAGAAATGACTTTCATGAGAATATTCTGTCTTTTGCACAAGGAGCTATGTCTGTGAAAATCTAGTTTAGCATAGGTAGGACTCAGGGCAGGGGTTTAGTTACTTCTACCAGCTCACTGGAGTGATTATGTTTAAAACATCCTCTGCAAACATGCCATTTGTGTATGGTTCATCTCCAGCCCTGAAATTTATTATGACTGGCATAATAACAGCAGCATCTTCATCAGCTACTGAACAGCAATCCCCCGTATCTTGAATATATTGTCAAAAAAGTCAGTTAAGTGCTTGATCCAGACTTTTTTTTAATTGCCTGCAATAATTTGTGTATTATTTCTTTATTCAAAGTGGCTTCTTATTTAAAGTCTCTATTGTTGCAGTGTAGCAACACTCTTTCTGAACTTTGTACGAGACTCTGGAAACTGAGCGTATTTCTCTTTAAAAACCAATATCAGGTACTTTGGATGGGGTATTGCCATTCATTTTATCACCATTTTGTTCACATTTTGTTTTATCAGAACAGGCCAGTTCTTAATAGATTGTTCAAAAGAGGCAATTGCTGAATTCCGTCATACATTTTGAGGGAGAATGCCAGCGACCCCCCCCCCCCCCCGTGAGTGCAGGAGGACGGGCTGTGCCAATGGGCCGGCCGGCTGGGTGGGAGAGGCGAGTGCTGCTCTGCGCAGGCGCTCGCTTCCTCCCAGCCAGTTGCGAGCTGACCGGCAAAGGGGGCAGACATCTGCCTCGCTGCTCCCGTCGTGGCTCGTGCTGTGGTTTTGTGTTCTTCCCCTTATGAGGCAGCCTTGTTTCAAGCCGCTACCACACTTATGTTCTTTGGTGCTTTCCACCCAAGTGAGTTGATCTGTTCATCTGTTCATCTGATAATTTGACTTATCGGGGCGGGCTATGGAACTAGGGGATGTCCAGTTGATGTCCGACATGGTGCGGTTGTGCCTTCGCCAGTCTAAAACGGACCAGCGTGCCTGCAGAACGTTGGTTACTCTGAGACAGTCTACTGATCGCCTTATTTGCCCCATCGAAGCCCTAAGTACATATTTGCAGTTCAGGGGCGATTCCCAGGGCCTTTTGTTTAGGCACAGTGATGATTCTCCCCTGACACTCTATCAGTTCCGGACTGTTCCGGACTGTTTTTTATAGAGGCCTGTCGTTGCTTGGTCTGTCACCTGTGGATTATGGGCTGCATTCCTTGTGGATAGGCGCCGCTTCCATGGCAGCAAGACTAGGTCTGCCCCCCACTACCATCCAGCGCCATCCAGCGAGATGGTGCTCGGAAGTCTTTAAGACTTATGTCAGAAAGGAGTAACTGTGTAGCCTGTAGCTTGTTCCAGTTGTTAACATGTTTTTGTTCTTTACAGGTATTTTTCCCATTGCTCCAGAGACAGTTCTAATGTGTGGTCACTCCATCCTTTTTTGGGCCCAGAAGAGAGCGGATTCCAGTGCATTCGGCACCCAGTTAGCGACGTCGCCAGTGTTTTCTGGGCTGCTCAGCGAGGGATGTGGTGGGGCCAGTTGCTGCCCACCATATGGGAATTTCTAACTAATCACCCAGCCCCACAGTATTTACTTGTTCACCTGGGAGAGAACGACTTCGGGCAGGTCATCCATATCCCTGAGGTTGCAGGCCCGCAAAGATTTCTGCACACTGGTGCAGTGGGTACCTGGGTTGAAGATCATCTGATCTTGTATGCTCCCACGCAGAGCGTGGCGGTGTGCTCATTCACTGGCCAAGATTGACCGGGCTTGGCATAAGTTGAATATCTATTTGGGGACGGTGGCTGTTGCCCTGGGCAGAAGAGTCGTTTACCACCCTGGGATCCAGAATGCCGACCCCTCAGTTTTTTGAAGTGATGGAGTCCATGTATCTGTGGTTGGGACCGACATGTTCCTTCAGGATTTGCAACAGGGCTTGTGTGAGTTCCTTTAAGTGGCGGCGGAAGGGGCCAAGCGCTAGGCTGAGCCCTCTGTTTGGCAGGCTGAGTGCGGGTCGGGTAGGTAATATCTTATTGGTGTCCATCTGAGGCGGCACAGGCGGGGATCTGGCTATGACACCCATACGTTGCATAACCGGCTCGGTGGATGGCTGAACTGGACTCCCGGTCTGGACTTGCAATGGCTGCCCTAAGGCGAGGCCTGGGGTGAGCCGGCGCAGTCAGGCTGCCTCGCCTCTCAGGGCGGCAATGACAGCCCGGGATGGTCTTTGACCAGTTGTGCGCTGGAGCCAGGTGGTACATCCGTTGGTCATCCAGACCAAAGGGGAAGGCTGACGGTTAGAGCTGTTTCCCCCAACCAGGACCCGCACTTCGGTAGTTGCCCTGTTGCATATAGTTGTAAAATGTTTTAATAAAAGTGGCCCATTAGCACCCAAAAGCTTGGTCTTGTGTGCTTATTCACAGGATGGGGGGGGGGTAATTAGTTGATCCTCCTGAACCTGAGACAGAATTTGTTGTTTTGAAAGTATTTTAGAAGGCATGATTCTCACCTGGAGTTAGGCCAGCACAAGTCCCTATTGCCAGCCCAAGTGTGTCACAAGCACATCATAAAGCAGGTTTAGACCACTCTCAGAGTGCATTCCTAACACAAGCTGGAACAGGCAGGCCGGCTGGCCTGCTTTGTATTCAGCACAGGTTGGGAGACTGTTTGAAACCTCATGGGACAAGGGCACATTTGCCCTATCGCCTCAGGGTAAGCCCCAACCGGGCCAATGGGGCTCCTTGGATCTGCACCTGCTGTTTAGCAGATGCAAGTGTGATGAGCCACAGCGGCTGTGTGGCTCAGGGGTGGGAGTTTGGATGCGGCCTAACCCAAAACTCAAAACTTAGATTTTGAGTTGTCTTCATTTTCATCTTCTAGAGATCTTCCCATCTTTGTCACACTTGCAGCACTGGCTGATATCTGAATTGCTATTTACAATTCCTTACAGCTTTTCCTGCTATTTCTTTTGAATCATCTGGATATTTACTGACGTGACCATTGTTTCTGAAAGATGGACAATTTAATCTTCTGTTGTTACGAAAGCACATCGCACATATGTAATTCCATTCCATCAAGTTTGACAGTGCAATCCTACTCAGATGTTAGTCCTGAGTTCAATGAAACATACGGCTCAATCCGAATAGCCACTGCACTGCTAGGATTCACTGCAAGCTGCAAATGGTCAGGTCCACACACCAGCAGCCTCTCAACAAGCCGTGGCACAGGTAAATCAGTTTGAAATGTGGGGGGGGAAGTGGGCATAACAGGGAGGGGGAGGAATTGGGAGGAGTTTGGTGTGGAGAAGGGGCAGGAATGAGACCAGGAGGGGGATGGTATCAGCGCAGCAGCACAACTAATATCCTGTCTCCCTCCCCAGCCTTGATTCCCTGTGTCGGCTGGAACTCTCCTTATGGTAGTCTCTTTGTCCACCCTCTCATGGGACCCTGGAGTGGGGTGTTTCTGCATCTAAGGATCAGAAAGCCATTGCAGATCAGCTGGCATTTCAGTTACAGGAATAACCATAACTCATCAAAAACCAATTTGTTTTATTGCAGAGAACAGGAACAGAAAAGAGAAAATACAATAAAAGACAGGCAAATAATTGGATAAGATATTAAAATAATCTTTATTTAAGCAAGCACAACAAAGGCACTTGCAACAATTCAAAGGCACCAAAATACAGAAGCCATCTTAAATAGTCTGTAAAACCATATGTTATGCACAACTAACCTAATTTGTACTTCCAGAATCAAATGTCTTGTTGCTATAGATTACTCATGAATGCTTCAAACAAACTCAGTTATGATAAACTCTTTTTTGTCCTAATAATATAATCTGTTCATATATTCTCTATATGCAGAAAATGCCAATACCTCAACTATTTCAAATTAAAACAAGTGGTTTGCCACAGGCCATCAAAACCATACCTCACAACAATGAGGTTGCAACAATGGCAGTGATATAAATTATGCTGACAGCTTTCTCAGATAGTATTGATCTTCAATACTAAGTAGACGTGCTATTGGCTCAAAGCCCAAAACGATAATCAAGCTGCCTTAGAATGTACACTGTGTACCTCTGCTATAAAGGTGAGATATGAAGTAGTATGTAGAGAGTAAAATAGATAAATCTGTATACGGCGAATTCTCACCCTACGGCTGTGTAGAGTGATTAGGAAGGAAGTCCAGATTTTCAGGCAGTTCCCGTATGAAAATGGTTTACTTCCAATACTCTCAAGATTTACCTAACCCTAACCCTATACCTCATGAATATTTTGATGGTAATTCTCTTTTCCCTTCTCTTTTCATTTCTCTTTTCCCAAGAGGGGCCTGTCCATGTTCCTGCTATACAAACTAAAGTGTACAATGCACTTGTGTCCATTATGTGTCTATAATGATAGTTGTCTGGGAAGATGGCAGACATCACATCATAAAATGCTTGGACAAAAATGGTAACAAACTGAAAAAAATTGAGGGTGCAATCCTAACCTGCACTGGAACAGGTAGGTTGGCTGGCCTGCGCTATATCCAGTGCAGGTTGGGAACAGGCTGGAGCCTCCACGGGGCAAGGGCATGTTCGTCTCCGGCACATTCGCAACACATTTTGGGGGGGTTTGGATTGCACCCTGAAGTACATAATGCTTTCAGTTATGAAAGAAAAACTGTCTGTTCCAAATATAAAAGCATGATCAAAACCTACTTCAGACTGAAAAATCAGGGTGCAATTTTTCACCATTTGCTAACAAAGCAGAGGCAGAGGAAGGGTGTAGCCCGGGGTGGCGCAAGCCATGGGCGCAGGGCAGTGGTGGGGGGCCATTGCGCAGAGTCCGTGGACTAACCTGCATGCTGTCTGGCCCTGCCCCCCCCCCCTCCCTCACATCCGTTCTGCTCCAAAATGGAGGTATTCTGGGTGCAGGGGGGCATGGCTGGGCGACGCACAAGGGCAGGGCGATGTGCTGGGGGCGTGGTTTCGTTGCCCTGCCATGGGTGCACTTGGGGCTCCGTTTGTCCCTGTAACAAAGGTAACAAAATGTGGGTGTTTCCCTCAGCCTTTCCCCACAGTATTCTTTCACTCCAATTATGGAGCAGATCTTTCACTCAAAACCAAGATGTGACTCAGAATTTTCCATCTTATTCACCCCCACTCCAGGTGCTCCCACTCCAGATACAAGTGATGAGCACACATTTAAATGCAAAACGTGCTGTTTAAATGCAACTGCTCAATAAATGAGGTGTTTTCAAAACAAAGCAATGTAATTGATTCCTTTTCTTTAAAATAAATAAATAACGCGTTTATGCGACAACTTCTGTTCCTCTCACATAGCAGACTGTAAGATTCCATAATATTGTTATCTGTTTATCATCTTCTTGGTACATTTTGAATAAGAAAAAGTACATTTCACTGCTGCAAAAAAAAAATGTAAATGATTTGCAAACTATAATGCAAAATGCTTTCCTATAGCAGCATTACGATTAGGTGTTAAAATTCTGAAAAGCACAGCAAGTCATTAAAGCTCAGCAGCCATAGTATTAAAATGTCAAATGCCATGTTTCACATAAAACGTTGCAAAGTGTTGCAAGTGGCATTGCCTAGAGTTGGCGTTCTTATATAGAAAGAAAACAAGGCAAATCTAAAATAAGAAGATAATGAGATAGCATCATTTGGGAAAAGAAGCCATGGAAAGTTAGTTGATTTGACATGTGCGTGGTAATTAAACTAATCATAAAGAAGCTCAGTCACATAATACAAAAAAAATGTATTGCATTTTTAAATCAAATGTATATCGCTAACACTAAATGCCAACCCTTAATGGGAATAACTACCCACCATACAGTTATGGAATCAAAGGCCCCAATCCTATTCCACACCATTGCTGATGATGCAGCCATGCTGACAGAGCATGTGCTGCATCCAGTGATGGGGGGAGGGGATCAGGAAGCAGGTAAGAGGTAAGTGAAAATATTACCTGCTAGAGAGGACATGGTGGCGCTGCGGGTTAAACCGCTGAGCTGAACTTGTTGATCGGAAGGTTAGCAGTTCGAGACTGCGTGATGGAGTGAGCTGCTGTTGCTTGTCCCAGCTCCTGCCAACCTAGCAGTCCAAAAGCACCTAAAAAGGCAAGTAGATAAATAGGTACCACTTCGGTGG
The DNA here is from genome assembly GCA_029204185.1 of Lerista edwardsae. Taxonomy (NCBI): domain Eukaryota; kingdom Metazoa; phylum Chordata; class Lepidosauria; order Squamata; family Scincidae; genus Lerista; species Lerista edwardsae. The sequence goes on from JAJKFI010037701.1 coordinate 7,075, forward strand.
AAAGGTAACGGTGTTTCATGCACTATGGCATATAGTCATGCCCGCCACATGACCACGGAAACTTGTCCTCGGACAAAGGCCAGCTCTTCAGCTTAGAAACGGAGATGAGCACCGCCCCCTACAGTCGGTTACGACTAGGTCATGGGGAAACCTTTACCTTTATTTAGAGGTAAGTGAAAGTATTTTTTATGGACCTTTGTGTAAACCTATGGGTGGCCTATGGGTCTTCTTGGATAATAATATAGTAAGTATAAATCCAAGGAGAGAAAATGGGTGGGACTTTCTCAAAAAGAGGGAGATAGCATGTTGGCTTATGCTGGTGCCATCAGGATACACCTCTTTCTTCCCCCTGCCTAGATTCTTCCTGCTCTCCTCTGCACGCCCCCACTGCCAACTTACCAAGAATAGTGGAGCTTATGAGTGGAAATGGCACACATGCCATGCTTTTGCCCTAGTGGGATGCACATTCTGTTGGCATAAACAGTGGCTAGTATTGGGTTTCAAAACAAATACAAAAGGAAAAAAATCAAACTTTTTAATTTGTGTTAAGAAAAATCAAGACTCAATTCCAACTATCTTGCTTGGATTGGAACGTGTCATTGAGATTTATTCCTAAAATGACAAGGCTTCACATGTCAACTACATTCCCAATACTTCTTAACTGGGATTTGAATTTAGCTCACAGTTCAGTTGTGTTTGGCACTCAATTTTTAGTTCTGTTCCATCTTGTTCAATAATGAGAGTCCAAAGCTGCTGCTTGTGCTGTCAGCAAATATAGTTATTAAGCACAGGAAAGGCAATGATAAATATAAAAACCTAGTAGGCTTGCAGATCAAATAACAGCTCCTTTGCTTCCCATAAGCACCCTACAAACTGCTGCAGGAATGGGTTTGTCATGTCTAAAACAGATTAATCATGAATGTAGACAACCTTTAGCCATGCTGCATATTTGCAGCTGACTGCCTATGTGGAAACAGTTGCCTGTGGGCTGCAGTCATATATGCAGGGTAGCCCTAGCTTTTTTGCCTGCATGCAAAGGCTCACAGATGCTTTTTCCACATATAATAGTCCAGAGTGCCATAGGAACAGGTTCTTCTCAAAGGGCAGCTTTAACGTGCAAAAGCCACAACCATCTGGGTGGAGCCAATTTTTTTGCACTTTTAATATATTGCACTGTAGAATGCACACCTTTCCTCCAAAGTGAAATGTCAGTTCTGTGGGAGAAGGGAGTTCCTGGTTCTTACACTGGCACCCACCCCGCACCCCATGAATGACATGAGACAAGAGACTTGGGATTGAAGGGGCGCAGAGTCAAGAAGACGTGCGTGAGGCCACTCAGCTCACACAGGGGGTTAGTATCTGTCAGCAGAGGACGGTGCCATCCCTATCCCTCTGCACAGGCCTGATCCTCCCCTTCCTCTGCCTTCCCTCTGCCCCCTTCCCCCCACTCCCAGCCTCCCCCCACCCTTCCACTGGCCTGTGCTGCTGGACCACCAGCCAGCAGTACTGTCCGCAGTGGGGCATAGTGCAGCCCCAGCACTAGCGGTAGTTGCTCTCCAGGTCCCGTAAACATGCTTTATGGCACTTTTATGACACCTGGAGCCGGTGGTACGCACATTCCACTGGCGATAAGGGCGATAGAATTGGGCCCTGGGTTAGTTTATCTCAGCCAGCTCTGAAGGGTCAAGGAACTGGCCAGAACTGATCCACACAGGCAAAGCCTTGACTTGACTAGGGGGCTCACCAGGCAACCACACCAACCTGTACAACTGTCAGAGCAGTCCTGGCTCACCCCCAGAGGTGTCATCCAGGCGGAATGGCCTGGTACGCCGTTCTGCTAGTTCTGCGGAGGGCCCGGGCCGTGCTGCCTCTCCGGAGGACAGGCGAGCTGCTGCTGGGCCCGCCCACCCTCCCCTGCATCCCAAATCGCTCTAAAATGGAGTGATTCGGGCGCAGTGAGGCTTGGGAAGGTGTGGCAACCCTCCGCCATAGGGGCAGAGGGCTGTCAATCATCTGGGCGTTCCTCTTCCTGGCGCGCCCGGATGACATCACTGCTCACCCCCTAACCTCAGCATGCATGCCACCACCCCCATTCCTGGCTATCCTGCCAGCACACTACCTGCCTAACCCATGCATAACCCCTTAATCATGGCTCATGTCTTAATCATGGTGACAACCTCTCCCCATTCCAGTCTGGGTTATGATAAAAACTGCTAGCTACAAGCCAATTTGGTTAGCAGCAAAATATTTCTAGCCAGCCCTTGAAACAGCAAACATCTAGTCTCTAGTAGAGAGGGAGGAAGGGACTTGCAATCCAGGTGTGGACTGATGCTGGGTAGCCAAAAACAGCCCCAGCACCAGCTTTGCCCTGCCCCTACATTGCCCGGCAGCCAATAGGCTCCTGGGATTTTCCTGCTTCTGCTCTGAGCTGCCCGGGTGGGCTATACAAGTGACCGGGGTTCTAAGTGCCCCAGCGCAAATCTCAAAATCTCTCTGGAGTGTTATTACCAGATTCTGTAGGATACAAATAGATGTGATAGGAATCACATGCTTATCTCTTCCATGCTTGCTTTTTTACAGGAAATGGCACCCAGCTCAGGTCCCCAGCACATTGGGGTATTGGTGGAAAATGTCTCAATAACATTGGGAAGTCTGAATCCATTCTTGGAATAGCTTTAGACTGGGATAGTCATGTATATGCATAGAATGTATGCACATTTACGCACACATTTATGCCTAACATGTTTTGCCTTCCCAGGCATTCCTTGCATTTGTCACAGTGTAGTAATTAGGCTGATTCTCTGCAGTTTATTTTGAAATGAGTTACCAGCAAGATCTAATCCTAGAAGAATATTGGCAACAGTGACATCAAGTTTCATATGAGAGGGGCAGGATAATCCGGAGAAAGGAGAATAAAGGCAGTTAACTTAAACACAGATAATAATTAAAATAAACATATAATAAAAATAATAATTAAAAGGCATACCAGTAAAATAAAAACATGGCACTTTGGTGGTGGTTTTAATGAGCGTTATGTTTGGCAGGTGGTGAAAAAGAAATTAATCAGGCTGAATGCCATCAACTAAATTATATAACTTGCCACCTACGGTTCTTCCATTTAGGTCATTTTGGAAAAGGAAAAAAAAGAAAGATTCTCAATTTGGTTCTGAGGAACTTAAATTGGTTTACCAAAGCAATCGGATCAAACGCAGTGGCTTGTCTGTTTATCACGCAAAAGCAAATGGATCTCTTGGATCTTTGGTGCAAGCACTTGACAAGGCTATTAGAGAAATGAAGAGCTGCACGCAGAACAGTGCATGGCAATTTTAATTTAACAATGTGGAGGGCTGTACAGAATACTTCCTTCACTTATTTTCTAAATGCTGCTTCCGTGTTGTATTGGATTCGTTGGGCCTTAATGGAAGCTCATTTGACAAAAAGCACAGAAGAAGAGAGGGTTTTTTCCTAGCATTTATTCTTCTATCAGAAGATATTGATTTAAAATTACAGAGATTGGGAGAAACAAGTCAATGATGATGTAAAAAGAGTGTTAGGACGGAATAGAAAAAGTTGGCTGAGAAAGTAATTACATCACTATATTTGTTTTCCAGTTGTTGCATGCACAGTGGCATCCCTACGGGGGGGGGGAAATACTAAGTTTTACAGAAGCCTGAGTAAAAGGCTCAGGTTATACAATATACTCAGCAATATACTAAGTTTTGCAGGAGCCCAAGTTTGCAGGCGCTCTTGTGTAAAGCGCGCCCTTCCCATTCAATCAATCAACAGGTACTTATATACCGCTTTTCAACATGAAGTTCACAAAGCGGTTTACAGGCAAATAGTAATAATAATAAAGTTAAATGGCTCCCTGTCCCAAAAGGGCTCACAATCTAAAAAAAAGGCAGACCGCCAGCAACAGCCACTAGAAAGACTGCGCAGGGGTGAAGAGGGACAGTTACTCTCCCCCTGCTAAATATAAGAGGAGCACCACTTGAAAAAGTGCCTCTTGTCCAGTTAGCAGGGGTCTATGAATGAATGGCTCTGGAAGTCATGAATGGCTCTGGAAGCGTGGGGTGGGGCTGCATTACGTGAGCTCAGACTCCTGCATTTTGGCCCACCCCATAGGAATGCCACTGTGCATGCACACCCACACCTGTCTCCATGGAACTGGAAAAGATTACGGGTGGACAGAAGGCCAATCCAGAGCTTTGGCTAGCCCTGATGGTGAGTCCATCAGCAGCGCTACATGCTGTGGGCTGGCAGGGGATAGGACTGCGTCCTAAGGCTAATGCCCAGCCTTCCTGAGTTTACATTTGAAACCCTTTTCTGCCTATTTCCCCACCTTTGGACATGACCATCCCTGTATCTTGGCGACCGAGCCCTGCAATCCCTGCAACAACGCCAGCCTCCTCTTAGCAGATATGGATCGGCAATCTGGGCTTTTGGCAACCCTGCAAATGGTTCCTCAAATCCATTCTGTCTTCTGTGTCTCATGTGCAGTTAAACTGATGACACACTTACTGTTTCTACCCTTTCATCTTTTGGTGTGAGCATTGACTCTGACCAGTGGAGTAGCCAGGGGGGTCAAAATACTAAGTATTCACAGCACCACCACGCTATGTAAATGCCCCACCCTCCTTGCCACAGGAGATATACATTGTGCTTGCCACCCCCCGCAGCACCCTCCTTCCACCTCTGCTTCAGTGGCAAGGGGGAGGGGTGGTGCTATTGAAGTGTTCTGACCCCCCTCTAGCTGGGGCACTGACTCCAACACACTGATAAATGCTCACACTGATAATGGAACATTGTATAGGATTGGGCCACAGACATATACCTCTGGGAGCATTGCACGCAATATTGGCAGCTGTTCAAAGAGGACAAATCCTTTGCAAGGCATCCAGCCATCAAAATATAGGAGTCGCACTGCAGCAAAAAGCTTACAGGAGACAACAAGTAGCTCAGTGTGACAGACACCTGAAATTGGAAGCAGAACATGAAACATGAGTTCATATCCCAATCCAGGAGAATCTGAATGTGACCACCACAAGGCAATGCCTACCAGTTGCAACTTTACTTTTTAATGGCACTCCAAGTTGTCCACACTCTACTTTGAATGATAAAAGAACATAAAGCCGAAAACATTTCTCAGATCACTGTGGCATGTTGGCAGGTATGCATTATTGTTTACAATGGACTTTGACAAGAAAGCTAATTATTGTGTTCTATTTTAGATACACTTCACTGCCAAGTGAACACTGGTACTCTGCGCATGGACTGAAAATAATAACACAAAACATAAAATATGATGTTGCCAGTGTGTTGCCTTGTTCTTTGAAGTTAGTGACTTGAGGACAACATCACTGAGAACGAAAACCTCACTGAGCCTATATTCTCAAAATGAACAGTTTGTTATCTTGCATTCATCCAGAACCCAATTGCTGCTGGGAGAAGTCATGCTGGGAAAGAAGAGAAGTTTGGTGTTGTCAAAACGACCAATTACTAAACTCATCTATGCACTCAGGGGCCCCTTCTCTTCCTCCTAAGCACAGACCACATGTTCTCTAATCCTAACACTAGAAACACTAGGCTTTTTCTTTGGTCTCTTAAACTCCCCATGCCATATTTCCTCTGTCTTACTGTGCAATCCTCTAATGGACGTAGCGCTGACGCAATGTCATTGCAATGGCACTACATCGTTAGCACTGATGTGGGGACGCCGAGCAGCAGTACTAATGCTCTGAAGCTGACACTATGAGTCAGAACGCTGATGGAGAGCCTCCCTTGCACTGACTGAAGCCAGTCGGTGCAAGGGAGGCTCTGTCCCATATCGGGACGGGGATTGGTGGGAGGGAGGGAGGGAGGGAGGTGGGCGGGACATGGACGGGCTTGGGAAGTAGCCATACGGCCACATCCTAAGCCCATCTGTGAGGCCACGAATGCTCCCTTGCCGGGGGGGGGGGGCTCCAGTCTCTCGTATGCAGCATTGGATATGGCACTGCCAAGTCAGCCTCACCATTCTTGCGCTGCATAGGATTGCGCCCTTGTCTTGGAGTTAGGCCGGCACAGTTAGACCAGCAAAGTTTGGCCAGCACAAGAGACACCATAATGTATGTTTGGACCACTCTCAGAGCCAGACGTGTGCCATCCTCCGAGAGTGGTCCAAATGCACTTTACGGTGGCCGTTGTGCTGCCCAAACTTTGCTGGCCTAACTGTGACAGCCTAACTTCAGGTTCGGATTGTGCCCTCTATCTAATTTCCAGCGTTTTCAGCCCAATCCTGAACCTGTTGGCACTCACAGCTCCAAAGGCACCAAAATGGCAATGATTGGATCCTGAGTCCACTGGGATACCACCAGAGGCCTCCTTGCTCCCTTACGCCGGGGACAATGCAGTCGACAGCAATGGATTTCCTGGGCTCTGTACCCATGTTTAAATGGGCAGAGTTGAAGAGGCCTGTGTTGGGCTGACGGTTTGGGAGGGAGGACAGGGTACAGTGGCAGAGGCTGCTGCCATCTCCACTCTCCTCCTGGACCCAGATTTGGTATAAGGCAGTTTCTTGTGCAGTCCGAATTTGTACTTCTAATCCAGTTAGAATTGGATTATTTCCAATTTCCTATCCAAACCACTCAAATCTCATGTATTTTCAAGATACCCATTTGTTACAATATATTCTATATCTCAAGGCAAACCTATACAGTGCAACTTCCCACTACATATGGCACCCCAAGGTCAAACTTCCTACTCAGACTGCAAAACCCAAAGGACTGTCAAGCTGCTGGCAAATCATACTGACAGCCTTTCTTGGCTTGATGGATCACAAGTTTTGCTGGCCTGCCTGACCGTCTACAGGCTGTAACCAATCTTCTCCTGCTTTAGTTGTGGAGTATAAACACAACCATACCAGTTCCAGGAGACTTCTATTCATTCCTCATTGTTGCTTCATTCTCCAGGCTGCTTAAGTGCCATCTGTCCATTTTTATTTTTTATTTTTTTTATTTTGAAGCCTTATGCAGAGATGAGATGAGAAAGAAAACAGAAACTTCTGTGTTGTAATATTTTGTTCTAAATAATCTAGAATTTTATTTTAATTAATTCAAAGAATTCTTCTTGGTGTTAATCAACAGCACACCATGTGCCACTTTTTATGTAGAGAATTTTGAACGTGCCACTTATTTTCACTTTTAGCAATTACCACAATTAAATAGCTAAATAGAGGCTCCAAGTTCAAGGGCAATGTATCTCAGAGTGCCGGAAGATACAGAGCAAGAAACATGAGAGAGCTGTTGTCTATCTGGCTCTTTCCAAAGATGGTTGACTACTGATAATGCCGGAAAAGCGGCCCACGTGGCCCTTTAGTCCAGGCCTGAAGGACCAGTTCTGAAGTACATATAACCAGAGCAAATCAAGCAGAGTAGGTGTGGCCACCTTGAATGCGACCATAACAGCATGAAAAACTTGAGGATGTGCTGTGCAAAGAATAGCAATGAAATCAAGCAACCCATAAACTTCTGTAGTGCTTATCTTTGCTATTATTTAAATATTTTCCAAAAATATATGGCAACTTTGTGCGAACCACTGAGACAATGTCTGTGTGCAACTAGGAGCATGACCTAAGATAGGGTCATCGCCCTAGATACTTGGTCCTATTGCATGATCCAAAAAATCATTGTGCCCTTTCACTGGCTTGATGTAATGTTTTTCCATCCCATGAATTGGAGGTTAGATTTTCTCAGCAGCCGCTAATATCTTCAAAGTGTATCTGTCCGATGGGGGTAGTTGACTCATTAGTTCATATTATAATTTACTGTCCTCTTTATGAGGAGATCAGACTTGAGTTTATAACCCCTCTTTTGGCTAATTTAAAGTACAACCATGACATTACCACAGTACGCTGGCTGCTTGCTTCAAATAATGCGGCAGTCTTAACCCAAGTGTCAACTTTAAGAAAGTTGTACTATCTGTACTATCCGCTGTACTATCAAGACGCGGAATGGCGAAGACCAATTTTACCACTGATCCCTGAGTGCTCCCATGTATTTTAATGTAATGTGTACTGTTTTATCATATACTTTTGTTCAATTTTAATATCAATATTGTGCTCTATATGCTTTCTTTATATTTGACTCTATGCCTAATAAAGGTTGATGATGATGATGAACTAGGAGCATGCATGCTGTGGGGTGGCCATCCCTGGTGTCAAGGTTTAATCAAATATTCAGAAATTGCATCGAAGGGTGAAAGCACACATTATAAATAAGTTTCAAAACAGTGTGCAGGGAGCTGCAATTGAGACTGGAATCATGGAGAGCGGAAAGTGTGGCTGTCCTGATCTGTGGTTCTATGGCTTCATGTCATCAGTCCTGTGAGAGAGCCATGTTAGGCCCTTTGTTCCTGGGGCAGCCACTTAGCGTCAAGACCAAGTGCTTAGATGCATGACTCAAATTAAATGAATGAAATAAACAGAAATAAAATATTGACTGTGTAGCAATGAATTGGTGAACAACTTCAGAACATTGGTTCATAGCATCCCTTAAAACACATGCGCACGCATGCACACACATATTAATAGAGGAAAGAATTCATATAGTAAGTTACCCTCTTTTCATTTTGCATTCATTTAATCTTTTTACTATGTTTTGTTTTCAAATCTAGCAGTCTCCCATTTAAGAAATGAAAAAGATAGCTGAGGATTTTGCATGTTGCCTGAAGAGTTTGTATTGATCCCACCCACAGAGTCACTTCTGATGGCTCTGTAAGACAGAGAAATACAATGGTGAGGCTTATCTGCAATTTATCATTGTGCTGTGAATGAGACAGTGATGCCTACATGATTTCAAGCTGTGGCAATGCTGAGACTTCATCCTTTAACACTAGCATAGGAACCTTGCAGCGTTTCTGGATTGCAGAAGAAAATAAGCATATGACAGTAGTGATCTAAGATAACCATCTGTCTTTATTCCAGTTGGTATATATCTCACCATTTCTAGCTAGCAATTTGGCAAGATATTTAGCTCCTTTTCCTGTCAAATCCTTTTCATTCGTTTTTATTGTCAGTGAAAAAGGAGAGTCCTTTTTTTCCCCCAATGATCTGATCCGCCTGTTTTCTAGTGAAAAAAAATATCATAGGTTTTCTGAATGTGATTTAGGTACAACAGTTGTTACTGCTGAAAATTTGTTCCTTTTGGTCTTTTTTTTTTTTTTACAGGCATTCATTCAGTCTGTTAGTAACTGGAATTCAGAGACAAGTAATAGAGTTGCAATTCTATTTTTCTTCAGCAGAAAGAAGGAGATGCTCTGTTTTTAAGATCCAATTTTTTTTAAGGTTTCCCCACGACCGAATGGTCTAGTCGTGACCGACTTTGGGGGCGGTGCTCATCTCCGTTTCAAAGCCTGTAGAGCCGGCGTTTTTGTCCGATCATGTGGCCAGCATGACTCTACGCTGTAGCGCACGGAACGCCGTTACCTTCCCACCGAAGTGGTCCCTATTTATCTACTTGCATTTTTTAGGTGCTTTCAAACTGCTAGGTTGGCAGGAGCTGGGACAAGCAACGGGAGCTCACTCCGTCATGCAACTCCCAACCTTGTGGTTGAAAGCCCAGCAACAGCAGATTAACTCGCTGCGCCACCACGTCCCTAAGATCCAATATGGTGTACCAATTTTACAACCAAATAACCCGTGGTGGTCCTGCCATTATGCCAGGGTGGAAATGCCCCTGGGTGGCAGGCCCACATGGCATCCCTGGTGCTCCAGAGGCCATCTGAAGTCTCTGGAGGCTGTTTAACAATACTTCTGGTTTTTCTTGGAAAACTGGAAGTATTGTTCAAAAGTTGTCCGAAAGCATCCAAAAGCTCCATCCTGTCAGGTGAGTCAGGGGTGGGGGGCAGCGGCAGCCTGGGGGGTGGCAGTCTGGAATTCTGGTGCCATTTGCCCAAGGGGGCAAATGGGCCAGGTCTGCAACTGCTAATCACATCTCATTGAAAATCATTGTAGGGGGAAAAGCGGGGGAGGCAACTGTGCAAAGAACTAACCTTCAAGATTGGGAATCCAGAGAAGTGTCTCAAAGAGGCACATTGAAAAATGACAACTACAAGTTGCAGGGGCTGTTAGAGGTTGAAGCCAGTGTTGATGTTAAGAAGCTATGGGACTGGGGGATTGGGGCAAAACCCTCAACTAGTCCTTCCACAGTGTCCACTCCCCTTTGATTTATTAGCATTACCACTGCAGTTTTGTCAGAGTATTAGCAGAACAGAGAGATTAAAGCAGTCCATGCACAGCAAACTGACTTTTGCTGAAAACTTTACAAAGAAAGAACTGCAGCCATTGTTATACACAGGCAGAGACAATAAGATAGTGAAAGAGCCCAAACAGAAGCCTAAACAAAGTAGGCGAGAGCAATTAGGAAAGGCCAATTTGCTGAATATATGCTATCTAGTACTGTTCACATTCTATCTCTGTCCAACACAGGGGTCAGCCCATCCAGATAAGCCAACTGAGAGGGGCTTGGTCCTCAGCTACCACCAAACCTGGGTGACCTCTGACATCACCCCAGTGACTACGGAGGCCCAATCCTGTCCAACATTCCAGCACTGATGCAGCTGTGCCAGTGGAGCATGCACTGCATCCTGTGGTGGGGAGCGTGCAGTCATTGAGGCCTCCTCCTAGTAAGGGAATGCTTGTTCCCTTAGGGCTGCATTGTGGTTGCATCAGTGCTGCAAAGTTGGTTAGGATTGGTCCCTCAATGTCATTGAGGGCACAATCCTACCCAGCGCTGGGGTAGGAGAGCCGGCCAGCCAGCGCCCTATCCAGCGCTGGGTAGGAGGAGGCTGGAGCCTCCCTGCGGCAAAGGAGCGTGCGCTCCAGCCTCCCCTATGTGCTCCTTGGATCTGTGCCTGCTAAAGAGAGGGCACAGATCCGAGGAGACCGTGCAGCCCAAATCAGGGCCACATGGCCTCCCTGAAGGGCTTAGGAGGTGGACGTATGGCCACCTCCCAAGCCCACCCACGTCACACCAAGTCCCGCCCCTGCCTCCCTCCCTCCCTCCAATTTCCATGCCGCCTTGGCACGGAGCCTCCCTCACGCCGACTGGTTTCAGTCGGCATGAGAGAGGCTCAATGTGGGTGCAGCAGGGCCAGTGCTGCCTGCAGCGCCGATCCTGTTGCGTTAGCGCCGATGTGCGGGTGCCGATCAGCGCTCCCGTGTCAGCGCTAAGGGCGCAGCGTCAGCACAACCCTGTTGCACTGACACTGCGTGGGGTTTAGGACTGCACTGTAAGATACACTCCTCTTGTGAATCTTGAATCCAGTTGCCAGCATTACCAGCTTTACAGCACCAGCTACTACTGGGTATAGAATGAAGCTGAGACAGCTTCAGTCATATCTCCCTAACTTTAGCTGAGACAAGGGAACTTTAGCTGAGAAAAGGGATGAAGAGAACAAATGGATCAGGAGAACTGAGAGGTCTATTGCAGTAGGAGAATGCATGTGGTAAGTTATGGCTTGCTGTTGTGAATGAGGTTAGGAATTCACAGGCCTTTGATTCCAGTTGGATCAAAGGAGTCACATGTGACAGAGTCTGGCTAGCTCACCTCACAAAAGCTTAAACCTTGCTGTGATGGCAGTGTCTCTTCCTTCAATACCTGCAACTTATATTGCACTGAGAGAATTAGTTGGCTGGCTCAGTCTAGCCATGTGCTGGATTTCCATGGAAGAGAACCAGCAGTCAAACGTCACCTTTTTTCCTGAGAGACAAAGATGCTTGTACTCCTTTGGATACTCCTTCTAAGATCAGAATCCTGTCTCCAATTGTCTTGACCCATTTGTTCTTCATTTGGAGTAGATATGGCTGCTAGAAAATCATGATTTGGAGTCACGTGTTTGTCAAGGCAAAAAAACAAAGTCATTTGTTTGATACTGAACTTTGCTAAGCAGGGTTGAGATCTTCTCTTTCAGAGTAATGACTATAATGAATCCATTGTGAATTAAGAGCTTTGAGGCACCTAGTTTGAGGTCTGTAGCGCAGGTATTCAGCTGAAAACGTTAATGATCTCTAATGGTTGTTGGCAATGATGTAGGAGAAAGGAAAAGCAAATAATTTGCATCAGTGACATTTCTAGCCTTGCTTGCAACAGTCATGTCTTTTAATGTTCAGTATCAATTGCTTTGACATTTGGCCTTTTATTCTAATTGAAAGCATATGCTTAATGAATCTGCACTTAAGAGACCAGATGTGCGAGGAACAAACAACTTGTACAGCGATGTTAAAAGGCAGGCGATGGTTCTGATATGAAGTAAACTCTTTTGTCAAGGACAAACACTGATTATTTTAATTCACAGAATTTCCAAGTCACACAGCTTTCTAATAAAGCGGCATCCCCTTGTCTCTCCTTTGTTGAAAATACTCTTAGGGTTTTACATTTGCAACAGAAAATTTGACAGACTCAATACCTCTGATGGGGTAATTTTTAATTTCTTTCTCTAACACCAGAGAATAAAGAGATGAGAATTTTTGCCTTTTTGCACTAGAGAGGGCAGTAGGTGACCCTAAGTGAGATCCCAGTTTTATTGCCTCATGCTTGATGATAATTAAGTCAGTATTTTTTTTTATCCAGCTTTTACAAGGTAAAGATAATGTTCACAATGAAGTTGGTAGGACTGCCAGTTGGTAGGGCTAAAATAGGAAAAAGAAGCATGCTCGAGAAACACACACACACACACACACACACACACACACACACACACACACAC
>JAJKFI010037702.1:0-19819 GCA_029204185.1 Lerista edwardsae
TTGTGGCTAGCTTGTTGCCTTAGGTAGGAATTTTGAGCAGTTTTTTTCCTCTTATCCCAGGGTATTCTTGTGGTATTGTGCCTTTACCTATCACACCTGGCAGGTGTGGCACCTGGACCCTCCAAAGGTGACTGGACCCATGCTCTGGTTCACCTCCAGAAGGTTTTCTAATGCCTGCAGATGCCACACACAGCCTCTGAGAGCCTCAGAATGCCTGTTTGGGGCAAAAAAAGTTACTTCCAATTTTGAGGAGAAACCAGAAGTGACATTTTTATGTAATGTCCTTATAAGGCATTCTGATGCCCTGGGAACCCCTGGAAGGGCAGGGTACAGGTGGTACATAAATAAATACATAAATAGTATATTTTAGTAGCATAGTATATTTTATTCAATTCAACAGTCTTAAGGGCGCAATCCAAACCTGGAGCTAGGCTGACACAAGTCCCTTGTGCTGGCTCAGGAGTGTTGCAAATGAACCATAAATGGTGTTTGCACCACTCTCGGTGTCAGAGGGGATGACGCACATCAGTGTGCCAGCCCCCTGACTCCAAGAGTGGTCCAACCACACTTTATGGTGCATTTGCAACATTCCTGGGCCAGCACAAGGGAGTTGTGCCGGCCTAGCTCCAGATTAGGATTGTGCCTTTCATGTTACAAACTGTTCCCATTTACAGCAGTCCTGTGAGTTTGCAAGGCAGATCTTAAAACTTCATTAAATCTTCATTACCTTCTAACATTCAGAACAGTCATCGCAATAGTAAAACTGTCTTTAAACTTTAAAATGTGTCCATCTCATCCTCTCCACTCCCTCTGGTTTTGTTCAGAGACTGAAACAGAAATGCAAGTTCTGCTTTTTCAACTCCCAGTCGCCTTCCTAACTCTGAATGAACAATGTCAAATGAAGAAAAGAGTTTCTCTGTAAAAATATTCTTCACAGAGAAATGACTTTCATGAGAATATTCTGTCTTTTGCACAAGGAGCTATGTCTGTGAAAATCTAGTTTAGCATAGGTAGGACTCAGGGCAGGGGTTTAGTTACTTCTACCAGCTCACTGGAGTGATTATGTTTAAAACATCCTCTGCAAACATGCCATTTGTGTATGGTTCATCTCCAGCCCTGAAATTTATTATGACTGGCATAATAACAGCAGCATCTTCATCAGCTACTGAACAGCAATCCCCCGTATCTTGAATATATTGTCAAAAAAGTCAGTTAAGTGCTTGATCCAGACTTTTTTTTAATTGCCTGCAATAATTTGTGTATTATTTCTTTATTCAAAGTGGCTTCTTATTTAAAGTCTCTATTGTTGCAGTGTAGCAACACTCTTTCTGAACTTTGTACGAGACTCTGGAAACTGAGCGTATTTCTCTTTAAAAACCAATATCAGGTACTTTGGATGGGGTATTGCCATTCATTTTATCACCATTTTGTTCACATTTTGTTTTATCAGAACAGGCCAGTTCTTAATAGATTGTTCAAAAGAGGCAATTGCTGAATTCCGTCATACATTTTGAGGGAGAATGCCAGCGACCCCCCCCCCCCCCCGTGAGTGCAGGAGGACGGGCTGTGCCAATGGGCCGGCCGGCTGGGTGGGAGAGGCGAGTGCTGCTCTGCGCAGGCGCTCGCTTCCTCCCAGCCAGTTGCGAGCTGACCGGCAAAGGGGGCAGACATCTGCCTCGCTGCTCCCGTCGTGGCTCGTGCTGTGGTTTTGTGTTCTTCCCCTTATGAGGCAGCCTTGTTTCAAGCCGCTACCACACTTATGTTCTTTGGTGCTTTCCACCCAAGTGAGTTGATCTGTTCATCTGTTCATCTGATAATTTGACTTATCGGGGCGGGCTATGGAACTAGGGGATGTCCAGTTGATGTCCGACATGGTGCGGTTGTGCCTTCGCCAGTCTAAAACGGACCAGCGTGCCTGCAGAACGTTGGTTACTCTGAGACAGTCTACTGATCGCCTTATTTGCCCCATCGAAGCCCTAAGTACATATTTGCAGTTCAGGGGCGATTCCCAGGGCCTTTTGTTTAGGCACAGTGATGATTCTCCCCTGACACTCTATCAGTTCCGGACTGTTCCGGACTGTTTTTTATAGAGGCCTGTCGTTGCTTGGTCTGTCACCTGTGGATTATGGGCTGCATTCCTTGTGGATAGGCGCCGCTTCCATGGCAGCAAGACTAGGTCTGCCCCCCACTACCATCCAGCGCCATCCAGCGAGATGGTGCTCGGAAGTCTTTAAGACTTATGTCAGAAAGGAGTAACTGTGTAGCCTGTAGCTTGTTCCAGTTGTTAACATGTTTTTGTTCTTTACAGGTATTTTTCCCATTGCTCCAGAGACAGTTCTAATGTGTGGTCACTCCATCCTTTTTTGGGCCCAGAAGAGAGCGGATTCCAGTGCATTCGGCACCCAGTTAGCGACGTCGCCAGTGTTTTCTGGGCTGCTCAGCGAGGGATGTGGTGGGGCCAGTTGCTGCCCACCATATGGGAATTTCTAACTAATCACCCAGCCCCACAGTATTTACTTGTTCACCTGGGAGAGAACGACTTCGGGCAGGTCATCCATATCCCTGAGGTTGCAGGCCCGCAAAGATTTCTGCACACTGGTGCAGTGGGTACCTGGGTTGAAGATCATCTGATCTTGTATGCTCCCACGCAGAGCGTGGCGGTGTGCTCATTCACTGGCCAAGATTGACCGGGCTTGGCATAAGTTGAATATCTATTTGGGGACGGTGGCTGTTGCCCTGGGCAGAAGAGTCGTTTACCACCCTGGGATCCAGAATGCCGACCCCTCAGTTTTTTGAAGTGATGGAGTCCATGTATCTGTGGTTGGGACCGACATGTTCCTTCAGGATTTGCAACAGGGCTTGTGTGAGTTCCTTTAAGTGGCGGCGGAAGGGGCCAAGCGCTAGGCTGAGCCCTCTGTTTGGCAGGCTGAGTGCGGGTCGGGTAGGTAATATCTTATTGGTGTCCATCTGAGGCGGCACAGGCGGGGATCTGGCTATGACACCCATACGTTGCATAACCGGCTCGGTGGATGGCTGAACTGGACTCCCGGTCTGGACTTGCAATGGCTGCCCTAAGGCGAGGCCTGGGGTGAGCCGGCGCAGTCAGGCTGCCTCGCCTCTCAGGGCGGCAATGACAGCCCGGGATGGTCTTTGACCAGTTGTGCGCTGGAGCCAGGTGGTACATCCGTTGGTCATCCAGACCAAAGGGGAAGGCTGACGGTTAGAGCTGTTTCCCCCAACCAGGACCCGCACTTCGGTAGTTGCCCTGTTGCATATAGTTGTAAAATGTTTTAATAAAAGTGGCCCATTAGCACCCAAAAGCTTGGTCTTGTGTGCTTATTCACAGGATGGGGGGGGGGTAATTAGTTGATCCTCCTGAACCTGAGACAGAATTTGTTGTTTTGAAAGTATTTTAGAAGGCATGATTCTCACCTGGAGTTAGGCCAGCACAAGTCCCTATTGCCAGCCCAAGTGTGTCACAAGCACATCATAAAGCAGGTTTAGACCACTCTCAGAGTGCATTCCTAACACAAGCTGGAACAGGCAGGCCGGCTGGCCTGCTTTGTATTCAGCACAGGTTGGGAGACTGTTTGAAACCTCATGGGACAAGGGCACATTTGCCCTATCGCCTCAGGGTAAGCCCCAACCGGGCCAATGGGGCTCCTTGGATCTGCACCTGCTGTTTAGCAGATGCAAGTGTGATGAGCCACAGCGGCTGTGTGGCTCAGGGGTGGGAGTTTGGATGCGGCCTAACCCAAAACTCAAAACTTAGATTTTGAGTTGTCTTCATTTTCATCTTCTAGAGATCTTCCCATCTTTGTCACACTTGCAGCACTGGCTGATATCTGAATTGCTATTTACAATTCCTTACAGCTTTTCCTGCTATTTCTTTTGAATCATCTGGATATTTACTGACGTGACCATTGTTTCTGAAAGATGGACAATTTAATCTTCTGTTGTTACGAAAGCACATCGCACATATGTAATTCCATTCCATCAAGTTTGACAGTGCAATCCTACTCAGATGTTAGTCCTGAGTTCAATGAAACATACGGCTCAATCCGAATAGCCACTGCACTGCTAGGATTCACTGCAAGCTGCAAATGGTCAGGTCCACACACCAGCAGCCTCTCAACAAGCCGTGGCACAGGTAAATCAGTTTGAAATGTGGGGGGGAAGTGGGCATAACAGGGAGGGGGAGGAATTGGGAGGAGTTTGGTGTGGAGAAGGGGCAGGAATGAGACCAGGAGGGGGATGGTATCAGCGCAGCAGCACAACTAATATCCTGTCTCCCTCCCCAGCCTTGATTCCCTGTGTCGGCTGGAACTCTCCTTATGGTAGTCTCTTTGTCCACCCTCTCATGGGACCCTGGAGTGGGGTGTTTCTGCATCTAAGGATCAGAAAGCCATTGCAGATCAGCTGGCATTTCAGTTACAGGAATAACCATAACTCATCAAAAACCAATTTGTTTTATTGCAGAGAACAGGAACAGAAAAGAGAAAATACAATAAAAGACAGGCAAATAATTGGATAAGATATTAAAATAATCTTTATTTAAGCAAGCACAACAAAGGCACTTGCAACAATTCAAAGGCACCAAAATACAGAAGCCATCTTAAATAGTCTGTAAAACCATATGTTATGCACAACTAACCTAATTTGTACTTCCAGAATCAAATGTCTTGTTGCTATAGATTACTCATGAATGCTTCAAACAAACTCAGTTATGATAAACTCTTTTTTGTCCTAATAATATAATCTGTTCATATATTCTCTATATGCAGAAAATGCCAATACCTCAACTATTTCAAATTAAAACAAGTGGTTTGCCACAGGCCATCAAAACCATACCTCACAACAATGAGGTTGCAACAATGGCAGTGATATAAATTATGCTGACAGCTTTCTCAGATAGTATTGATCTTCAATACTAAGTAGACGTGCTATTGGCTCAAAGCCCAAAACGATAATCAAGCTGCCTTAGAATGTACACTGTGTACCTCTGCTATAAAGGTGAGATATGAAGTAGTATGTAGAGAGTAAAATAGATAAATCTGTATACGGCGAATTCTCACCCTACGGCTGTGTAGAGTGATTAGGAAGGAAGTCCAGATTTTCAGGCAGTTCCCGTATGAAAATGGTTTACTTCCAATACTCTCAAGATTTACCTAACCCTAACCCTATACCTCATGAATATTTTGATGGTAATTCTCTTTTCCCTTCTCTTTTCATTTCTCTTTTCCCAAGAGGGGCCTGTCCATGTTCCTGCTATACAAACTAAAGTGTACAATGCACTTGTGTCCATTATGTGTCTATAATGATAGTTGTCTGGGAAGATGGCAGACATCACATCATAAAATGCTTGGACAAAAATGGTAACAAACTGAAAAAAATTGAGGGTGCAATCCTAACCTGCACTGGAACAGGTAGGTTGGCTGGCCTGCGCTATATCCAGTGCAGGTTGGGAACAGGCTGGAGCCTCCACGGGGCAAGGGCATGTTCGTCTCCGGCACATTCGCAACACATTTTGGGGGGTTTGGATTGCACCCTGAAGTACATAATGCTTTCAGTTATGAAAGAAAAACTGTCTGTTCCAAATATAAAAGCATGATCAAAACCTACTTCAGACTGAAAAATCAGGGTGCAATTTTTCACCATTTGCTAACAAAGCAGAGGCAGAGGAAGGGTGTAGCCCGGGGTGGCGCAAGCCATGGGCGCAGGGCAGTGGTGGGGGGCCATTGCGCAGAGTCCGTGGACTAACCTGCATGCTGTCTGGCCCTCCCTCCCTCCCTCCCTCACATCCGTTCTGCTCCAAAATGGAGGTATTCTGGGTGCAGGGGGGCATGGCTGGGCGACGCACAAGGGCAGGGCGATGTGCTGGGGGCGTGGTTTCGTTGCCCTGCCATGGGTGCACTTGGGGCTCCGTTTGTCCCTGTAACAAAGGTAACAAAATGTGGGTGTTTCCCTCAGCCTTTCCCCACAGTATTCTTTCACTCCAATTATGGAGCAGATCTTTCACTCAAAACCAAGATGTGACTCAGAATTTTCCATCTTATTCACCCCCACTCCAGGTGCTCCCACTCCAGATACAAGTGATGAGCACACATTTAAATGCAAAACGTGCTGTTTAAATGCAACTGCTCAATAAATGAGGTGTTTTCAAAACAAAGCAATGTAATTGATTCCTTTTCTTTAAAATAAATAAATAACGCGTTTATGCGACAACTTCTGTTCCTCTCACATAGCAGACTGTAAGATTCCATAATATTGTTATCTGTTTATCATCTTCTTGGTACATTTTGAATAAGAAAAAGTACATTTCACTGCTGCAAAAAAAAAATGTAAATGATTTGCAAACTATAATGCAAAATGCTTTCCTATAGCAGCATTACGATTAGGTGTTAAAATTCTGAAAAGCACAGCAAGTCATTAAAGCTCAGCAGCCATAGTATTAAAATGTCAAATGCCATGTTTCACATAAAACGTTGCAAAGTGTTGCAAGTGGCATTGCCTAGAGTTGGCGTTCTTATATAGAAAGAAAACAAGGCAAATCTAAAATAAGAAGATAATGAGATAGCATCATTTGGGAAAAGAAGCCATGGAAAGTTAGTTGATTTGACATGTGCGTGGTAATTAAACTAATCATAAAGAAGCTCAGTCACATAATACAAAAAAAATGTATTGCATTTTTAAATCAAATGTATATCGCTAACACTAAATGCCAACCCTTAATGGGAATAACTACCCACCATACAGTTATGGAATCAAAGGCCCCAATCCTATTCCACACCATTGCTGATGATGCAGCCATGCTGACAGAGCATGTGCTGCATCCAGTGATGGGGGGAGGGGATCAGGAAGCAGGTAAGAGGTAAGTGAAAATATTACCTGCTAGAGAGGACATGGTGGCGCTGCGGGTTAAACCGCTGAGCTGAACTTGTTGATCGGAAGGTTAGCAGTTCGAGACTGCGTGATGGAGTGAGCTGCTGTTGCTTGTCCCAGCTCCTGCCAACCTAGCAGTCCAAAAGCACCTAAAAAGGCAAGTAGATAAATAGGTACCACTTCGGTGGAAAGGTAACGGTGTTTCATGCACTATGGCATATAGTCATGCCCGCCACATGACCACGGAAACTTGTCCTCGGACAAAGGCCAGCTCTTCAGCTTAGAAACGGAGATGAGCACCGCCCCCTACAGTCGGTTACGACTAGGTCATGGGGAAACCTTTACCTTTATTTAGAGGTAAGTGAAAGTATTTTTTATGGACCTTTGTGTAAACCTATGGGTGGCCTATGGGTCTTCTTGGATAATAATATAGTAAGTATAAATCCAAGGAGAGAAAATGGGTGGGACTTTCTCAAAAAGAGGGAGATAGCATGTTGGCTTATGCTGGTGCCATCAGGATACACCTCTTTCTTCCCCCTGCCTAGATTCTTCCTGCTCTCCTCTGCACGCCCCCACTGCCAACTTACCAAGAATAGTGGAGCTTATGAGTGGAAATGGCACACATGCCATGCTTTTGCCCTAGTGGGATGCACATTCTGTTGGCATAAACAGTGGCTAGTATTGGGTTTCAAAACAAATACAAAAGGAAAAAAATCAAACTTTTTAATTTGTGTTAAGAAAAATCAAGACTCAATTCCAACTATCTTGCTTGGATTGGAACGTGTCATTGAGATTTATTCCTAAAATGACAAGGCTTCACATGTCAACTACATTCCCAATACTTCTTAACTGGGATTTGAATTTAGCTCACAGTTCAGTTGTGTTTGGCACTCAATTTTTAGTTCTGTTCCATCTTGTTCAATAATGAGAGTCCAAAGCTGCTGCTTGTGCTGTCAGCAAATATAGTTATTAAGCACAGGAAAGGCAATGATAAATATAAAAACCTAGTAGGCTTGCAGATCAAATAACAGCTCCTTTGCTTCCCATAAGCACCCTACAAACTGCTGCAGGAATGGGTTTGTCATGTCTAAAACAGATTAATCATGAATGTAGACAACCTTTAGCCATGCTGCATATTTGCAGCTGACTGCCTATGTGGAAACAGTTGCCTGTGGGCTGCAGTCATATATGCAGGGTAGCCCTAGCTTTTTTGCCTGCATGCAAAGGCTCACAGATGCTTTTTCCACATATAATAGTCCAGAGTGCCATAGGAACAGGTTCTTCTCAAAGGGCAGCTTTAACGTGCAAAAGCCACAACCATCTGGGTGGAGCCAATTTTTTTGCACTTTTAATATATTGCACTGTAGAATGCACACCTTTCCTCCAAAGTGAAATGTCAGTTCTGTGGGAGAAGGGAGTTCCTGGTTCTTACACTGGCACCCACCCCGCACCCCATGAATGACATGAGACAAGAGACTTGGGATTGAAGGGGCGCAGAGTCAAGAAGACGTGCGTGAGGCCACTCAGCTCACACAGGGGGTTAGTATCTGTCAGCAGAGGACGGTGCCATCCCTATCCCTCTGCACAGGCCTGATCCTCCCCTTCCTCTGCCTTCCCTCTGCCCCATTCCCCCCACTCCCAGCCTCCCCCCACCCTTCCACTGGCCTGTGCTGCTGGACCACCAGCCAGCAGTACTGTCCGCAGTGGGGCATAGTGCAGCCCCAGCACTAGCGGTAGTTGCTCTCCAGGTCCCGTAAACATGCTTTATGGCACTTTTATGACACCTGGAGCCGGTGGTACGCACATTCCACTGGCGATAAGGGCGATAGAATTGGGCCCTGGGTTAGTTTATCTCAGCCAGCTCTGAAGGGTCAAGGAACTGGCCAGAACTGATCCACACAGGCAAAGCCTTGACTTGACTAGGGGGCTCACCAGGCAACCACACCAACCTGTACAACTGTCAGAGCAGTCCTGGCTCACCCCCAGAGGTGTCATCCAGGCGGAATGGCCTGGTACGCCGTTCTGCTAGTTCTGCGGAGGGCCCGGGCCGTGCTGCCTCTCCGGAGGACAGGCGAGCTGCTGCTGGGCCCGCCCACCCTCCCCTGCATCCCAAATCGCTCTAAAATGGAGTGATTCGGGCGCAGTGAGGCTTGGGAAGGTGTGGCAACCCTCCGCCATAGGGGCAGAGGGCTGTCAATCATCTGGGCGTTCCTCTTCCTGGCGCGCCCGGATGACATCACTGCTCACCCCCTAACCTCAGCATGCATGCCACCACCCCCATTCCTGGCTATCCTGCCAGCACACTACCTGCCTAACCCATGCATAACCCCTTAATCATGGCTCATGTCTTAATCATGGTGACAACCTCTCCCCATTCCAGTCTGGGTTATGATAAAAACTGCTAGCTACAAGCCAATTTGGTTAGCAGCAAAATATTTCTAGCCAGCCCTTGAAACAGCAAACATCTAGTCTCTAGTAGAGAGGGAGGAAGGGACTTGCAATCCAGGTGTGGACTGATGCTGGGTAGCCAAAAACAGCCCCAGCACCAGCTTTGCCCTGCCCCTACATTGCCCGGCAGCCAATAGGCTCCTGGGATTTTCCTGCTTCTGCTCTGAGCTGCCCGGGTGGGCTATACAAGTGACCGGGGTTCTAAGTGCCCCAGCGCAAATCTCAAAATCTCTCTGGAGTGTTATTACCAGATTCTGTAGGATACAAATAGATGTGATAGGAATCACATGCTTATCTCTTCCATGCTTGCTTTTTTACAGGAAATGGCACCCAGCTCAGGTCCCCAGCACATTGGGGTATTGGTGGAAAATGTCTCAATAACATTGGGAAGTCTGAATCCATTCTTGGAATAGCTTTAGACTGGGATAGTCATGTATATGCATAGAATGTATGCACATTTACGCACACATTTATGCCTAACATGTTTTGCCTTCCCAGGCATTCCTTGCATTTGTCACAGTGTAGTAATTAGGCTGATTCTCTGCAGTTTATTTTGAAATGAGTTACCAGCAAGATCTAATCCTAGAAGAATATTGGCAACAGTGACATCAAGTTTCATATGAGAGGGGCAGGATAATCCGGAGAAAGGAGAATAAAGGCAGTTAACTTAAACACAGATAATAATTAAAATAAACATATAATAAAAATAATAATTAAAAGGCATACCAGTAAAATAAAAACATGGCACTTTGGTGGTGGTTTTAATGAGCGTTATGTTTGGCAGGTGGTGAAAAAGAAATTAATCAGGCTGAATGCCATCAACTAAATTATATAACTTGCCACCTACGGTTCTTCCATTTAGGTCATTTTGGAAAAGGAAAAAAAAGAAAGATTCTCAATTTGGTTCTGAGGAACTTAAATTGGTTTACCAAAGCAATCGGATCAAACGCAGTGGCTTGTCTGTTTATCACGCAAAAGCAAATGGATCTCTTGGATCTTTGGTGCAAGCACTTGACAAGGCTATTAGAGAAATGAAGAGCTGCACGCAGAACAGTGCATGGCAATTTTAATTTAACAATGTGGAGGGCTGTACAGAATACTTCCTTCACTTATTTTCTAAATGCTGCTTCCGTGTTGTATTGGATTCGTTGGGCCTTAATGGAAGCTCATTTGACAAAAAGCACAGAAGAAGAGAGGGTTTTTTCCTAGCATTTATTCTTCTATCAGAAGATATTGATTTAAAATTACAGAGATTGGGAGAAACAAGTCAATGATGATGTAAAAAGAGTGTTAGGACGGAATAGAAAAAGTTGGCTGAGAAAGTAATTACATCACTATATTTGTTTTCCAGTTGTTGCATGCACAGTGGCATCCCTACGGGGGGGGGGGAAATACTAAGTTTTACAGAAGCCTGAGTAAAAGGCTCAGGTTATACAATATACTCAGCAATATACTAAGTTTTGCAGGAGCCCAAGTTTGCAGGCGCTCTTGTGTAAAGCGCGCCCTTCCCATTCAATCAATCAACAGGTACTTATATACCGCTTTTCAACATGAAGTTCACAAAGCGGTTTACAGGCAAATAGTAATAATAATAAAGTTAAATGGCTCCCTGTCCCAAAAGGGCTCACAATCTAAAAAAAAGGCAGACCGCCAGCAACAGCCACTAGAAAGACTGCGCAGGGGTGAAGAGGGACAGTTACTCTCCCCCTGCTAAATATAAGAGGAGCACCACTTGAAAAAGTGCCTCTTGTCCAGTTAGCAGGGGTCTATGAATGAATGGCTCTGGAAGTCATGAATGGCTCTGGAAGCGTGGGGTGGGGCTGCATTACGTGAGCTCAGACTCCTGCATTTTGGCCCACCCCATAGGAATGCCACTGTGCATGCACACCCACACCTGTCTCCATGGAACTGGAAAAGATTACGGGTGGACAGAAGGCCAATCCAGAGCTTTGGCTAGCCCTGATGGTGAGTCCATCAGCAGCGCTACATGCTGTGGGCTGGCAGGGGATAGGACTGCGTCCTAAGGCTAATGCCCAGCCTTCCTGAGTTTACATTTGAAACCCTTTTCTGCCTATTTCCCCACCTTTGGACATGACCATCCCTGTATCTTGGCGACCGAGCCCTGCAATCCCTGCAACAACGCCAGCCTCCTCTTAGCAGATATGGATCGGCAATCTGGGCTTTTGGCAACCCTGCAAATGGTTCCTCAAATCCATTCTGTCTTCTGTGTCTCATGTGCAGTTAAACTGATGACACACTTACTGTTTCTACCCTTTCATCTTTTGGTGTGAGCATTGACTCTGACCAGTGGAGTAGCCAGGGGGGTCAAAATACTAAGTATTCACAGCACCACCACGCTATGTAAATGCCCCACCCTCCTTGCCACAGGAGATATACATTGTGCTTGCCACCCCCCGCAGCACCCTCCTTCCACCTCTGCTTCAGTGGCAAGGGGGAGGGGTGGTGCTATTGAAGTGTTCTGACCCCCCTCTAGCTGGGGCACTGACTCCAACACACTGATAAATGCTCACACTGATAATGGAACATTGTATAGGATTGGGCCACAGACATATACCTCTGGGAGCATTGCACGCAATATTGGCAGCTGTTCAAAGAGGACAAATCCTTTGCAAGGCATCCAGCCATCAAAATATAGGAGTCGCACTGCAGCAAAAAGCTTACAGGAGACAACAAGTAGCTCAGTGTGACAGACACCTGAAATTGGAAGCAGAACATGAAACATGAGTTCATATCCCAATCCAGGAGAATCTGAATGTGACCACCACAAGGCAATGCCTACCAGTTGCAACTTTACTTTTTAATGGCACTCCAAGTTGTCCACACTCTACTTTGAATGATAAAAGAACATAAAGCCGAAAACATTTCTCAGATCACTGTGGCATGTTGGCAGGTATGCATTATTGTTTACAATGGACTTTGACAAGAAAGCTAATTATTGTGTTCTATTTTAGATACACTTCACTGCCAAGTGAACACTGGTACTCTGCGCATGGACTGAAAATAATAACACAAAACATAAAATATGATGTTGCCAGTGTGTTGCCTTGTTCTTTGAAGTTAGTGACTTGAGGACAACATCACTGAGAACGAAAACCTCACTGAGCCTATATTCTCAAAATGAACAGTTTGTTATCTTGCATTCATCCAGAACCCAATTGCTGCTGGGAGAAGTCATGCTGGGAAAGAAGAGAAGTTTGGTGTTGTCAAAACGACCAATTACTAAACTCATCTATGCACTCAGGGGCCCCTTCTCTTCCTCCTAAGCACAGACCACATGTTCTCTAATCCTAACACTAGAAACACTAGGCTTTTTCTTTGGTCTCTTAAACTCCCCATGCCATATTTCCTCTGTCTTACTGTGCAATCCTCTAATGGACGTAGCGCTGACGCAATGTCATTGCAATGGCACTACATCGTTAGCACTGATGTGGGGACGCCGAGCAGCAGTACTAATGCTCTGAAGCTGACACTATGAGTCAGAACGCTGATGGAGAGCCTCCCTTGCACTGACTGAAGCCAGTCGGTGCAAGGGAGGCTCTGTCCCATATCGGGACGGGGATTGGTGGGAGGGAGGGAGGGAGGGAGGGAGGTGGGCGGGACATGGACGGGCTTGGGAAGTAGCCATACGGCCACATCCTAAGCCCATCTGTGAGGCCACGAATGCTCCCTTGCCGGGGGGGGGGGGCTCCAGTCTCTCGTATGCAGCATTGGATATGGCACTGCCAAGTCAGCCTCACCATTCTTGCGCTGCATAGGATTGCGCCCTTGTCTTGGAGTTAGGCCGGCACAGTTAGACCAGCAAAGTTTGGCCAGCACAAGAGACACCATAATGTATGTTTGGACCACTCTCAGAGCCAGACGTGTGCCATCCTCCGAGAGTGGTCCAAATGCACTTTACGGTGGCCGTTGTGCTGCCCAAACTTTGCTGGCCTAACTGTGACAGCCTAACTTCAGGTTCGGATTGTGCCCTCTATCTAATTTCCAGCGTTTTCAGCCCAATCCTGAACCTGTTGGCACTCACAGCTCCAAAGGCACCAAAATGGCAATGATTGGATCCTGAGTCCACTGGGATACCACCAGAGGCCTCCTTGCTCCCTTACGCCGGGGACAATGCAGTCGACAGCAATGGATTTCCTGGGCTCTGTACCCATGTTTAAATGGGCAGAGTTGAAGAGGCCTGTGTTGGGCTGACGGTTTGGGAGGGAGGACAGGGTACAGTGGCAGAGGCTGCTGCCATCTCCACTCTCCTCCTGGACCCAGATTTGGTATAAGGCAGTTTCTTGTGCAGTCCGAATTTGTACTTCTAATCCAGTTAGAATTGGATTATTTCCAATTTCCTATCCAAACCACTCAAATCTCATGTATTTTCAAGATACCCATTTGTTACAATATATTCTATATCTCAAGGCAAACCTATACAGTGCAACTTCCCACTACATATGGCACCCCAAGGTCAAACTTCCTACTCAGACTGCAAAACCCAAAGGACTGTCAAGCTGCTGGCAAATCATACTGACAGCCTTTCTTGGCTTGATGGATCACAAGTTTTGCTGGCCTGCCTGACCGTCTACAGGCTGTAACCAATCTTCTCCTGCTTTAGTTGTGGAGTATAAACACAACCATACCAGTTCCAGGAGACTTCTATTCATTCCTCATTGTTGCTTCATTCTCCAGGCTGCTTAAGTGCCATCTGTCCATTTTTATTTTTTATTTTTTTTATTTTGAAGCCTTATGCAGAGATGAGATGAGAAAGAAAACAGAAACTTCTGTGTTGTAATATTTTGTTCTAAATAATCTAGAATTTTATTTTAATTAATTCAAAGAATTCTTCTTGGTGTTAATCAACAGCACACCATGTGCCACTTTTTATGTAGAGAATTTTGAACGTGCCACTTATTTTCACTTTTAGCAATTACCACAATTAAATAGCTAAATAGAGGCTCCAAGTTCAAGGGCAATGTATCTCAGAGTGCCGGAAGATACAGAGCAAGAAACATGAGAGAGCTGTTGTCTATCTGGCTCTTTCCAAAGATGGTTGACTACTGATAATGCCGGAAAAGCGGCCCACGTGGCCCTTTAGTCCAGGCCTGAAGGACCAGTTCTGAAGTACATATAACCAGAGCAAATCAAGCAGAGTAGGTGTGGCCACCTTGAATGCGACCATAACAGCATGAAAAACTTGAGGATGTGCTGTGCAAAGAATAGCAATGAAATCAAGCAACCCATAAACTTCTGTAGTGCTTATCTTTGCTATTATTTAAATATTTTCCAAAAATATATGGCAACTTTGTGCGAACCACTGAGACAATGTCTGTGTGCAACTAGGAGCATGACCTAAGATAGGGTCATCGCCCTAGATACTTGGTCCTATTGCATGATCCAAAAAATCATTGTGCCCTTTCACTGGCTTGATGTAATGTTTTTCCATCCCATGAATTGGAGGTTAGATTTTCTCAGCAGCCGCTAATATCTTCAAAGTGTATCTGTCCGATGGGGGTAGTTGACTCATTAGTTCATATTATAATTTACTGTCCTCTTTATGAGGAGATCAGACTTGAGTTTATAACCCCTCTTTTGGCTAATTTAAAGTACAACCATGACATTACCACAGTACGCTGGCTGCTTGCTTCAAATAATGCGGCAGTCTTAACCCAAGTGTCAACTTTAAGAAAGTTGTACTATCTGTACTATCCGCTGTACTATCAAGACGCGGAATGGCGAAGACCAATTTTACCACTGATCCCTGAGTGCTCCCATGTATTTTAATGTAATGTGTACTGTTTTATCATATACTTTTGTTCAATTTTAATATCAATATTGTGCTCTATATGCTTTCTTTATATTTGACTCTATGCCTAATAAAGGTTGATGATGATGATGAACTAGGAGCATGCATGCTGTGGGGTGGCCATCCCTGGTGTCAAGGTTTAATCAAATATTCAGAAATTGCATCGAAGGGTGAAAGCACACATTATAAATAAGTTTCAAAACAGTGTGCAGGGAGCTGCAATTGAGACTGGAATCATGGAGAGCGGAAAGTGTGGCTGTCCTGATCTGTGGTTCTATGGCTTCATGTCATCAGTCCTGTGAGAGAGCCATGTTAGGCCCTTTGTTCCTGGGGCAGCCACTTAGCGTCAAGACCAAGTGCTTAGATGCATGACTCAAATTAAATGAATGAAATAAACAGAAATAAAATATTGACTGTGTAGCAATGAATTGGTGAACAACTTCAGAACATTGGTTCATAGCATCCCTTAAAACACATGCGCACGCATGCACACACATATTAATAGAGGAAAGAATTCATATAGTAAGTTACCCTCTTTTCATTTTGCATTCATTTAATCTTTTTACTATGTTTTGTTTTCAAATCTAGCAGTCTCCCATTTAAGAAATGAAAAAGATAGCTGAGGATTTTGCATGTTGCCTGAAGAGTTTGTATTGATCCCACCCACAGAGTCACTTCTGATGGCTCTGTAAGACAGAGAAATACAATGGTGAGGCTTATCTGCAATTTATCATTGTGCTGTGAATGAGACAGTGATGCCTACATGATTTCAAGCTGTGGCAATGCTGAGACTTCATCCTTTAACACTAGCATAGGAACCTTGCAGCGTTTCTGGATTGCAGAAGAAAATAAGCATATGACAGTAGTGATCTAAGATAACCATCTGTCTTTATTCCAGTTGGTATATATCTCACCATTTCTAGCTAGCAATTTGGCAAGATATTTAGCTCCTTTTCCTGTCAAATCCTTTTCATTCGTTTTTATTGTCAGTGAAAAAGGAGAGTCCTTTTTTTCCCCCAATGATCTGATCCGCCTGTTTTCTAGTGAAAAAAAATATCATAGGTTTTCTGAATGTGATTTAGGTACAACAGTTGTTACTGCTGAAAATTTGTTCCTTTTGGTCTTTTTTTTTTTTTTACAGGCATTCATTCAGTCTGTTAGTAACTGGAATTCAGAGACAAGTAATAGAGTTGCAATTCTATTTTTCTTCAGCAGAAAGAAGGAGATGCTCTGTTTTTAAGATCCAATTTTTTTTAAGGTTTCCCCACGACCGAATGGTCTAGTCGTGACCGACTTTGGGGGCGGTGCTCATCTCCGTTTCAAAGCCTGTAGAGCCGGCGTTTTTGTCCGATCATGTGGCCAGCATGACTCTACGCTGTAGCGCACGGAACGCCGTTACCTTCCCACCGAAGTGGTCCCTATTTATCTACTTGCATTTTTTAGGTGCTTTCAAACTGCTAGGTTGGCAGGAGCTGGGACAAGCAACGGGAGCTCACTCCGTCATGCAACTCCCAACCTTGTGGTTGAAAGCCCAGCAACAGCAGATTAACTCGCTGCGCCACCACGTCCCTAAGATCCAATATGGTGTACCAATTTTACAACCAAATAACCCGTGGTGGTCCTGCCATTATGCCAGGGTGGAAATGCCCCTGGGTGGCAGGCCCACATGGCATCCCTGGTGCTCCAGAGGCCATCTGAAGTCTCTGGAGGCTGTTTAACAATACTTCTGGTTTTTCTTGGAAAACTGGAAGTATTGTTCAAAAGTTGTCCGAAAGCATCCAAAAGCTCCATCCTGTCAGGTGAGTCAGGGGTGGGGGGCAGCGGCAGCCTGGGGGGTGGCAGTCTGGAATTCTGGTGCCATTTGCCCAAGGGGGCAAATGGGCCAGGTCTGCAACTGCTAATCACATCTCATTGAAAATCATTGTAGGGGGAAAAGCGGGGGAGGCAACTGTGCAAAGAACTAACCTTCAAGATTGGGAATCCAGAGAAGTGTCTCAAAGAGGCACATTGAAAAATGACAACTACAAGTTGCAGGGGCTGTTAGAGGTTGAAGCCAGTGTTGATGTTAAGAAGCTATGGGACTGGGGGATTGGGGCAAAACCCTCAACTAGTCCTTCCACAGTGTCCACTCCCCTTTGATTTATTAGCATTACCACTGCAGTTTTGTCAGAGTATTAGCAGAACAGAGAGATTAAAGCAGTCCATGCACAGCAAACTGACTTTTGCTGAAAACTTTACAAAGAAAGAACTGCAGCCATTGTTATACACAGGCAGAGACAATAAGATAGTGAAAGAGCCCAAACAGAAGCCTAAACAAAGTAGGCGAGAGCAATTAGGAAAGGCCAATTTGCTGAATATATGCTATCTAGTACTGTTCACATTCTATCTCTGTCCAACACAGGGGTCAGCCCATCCAGATAAGCCAACTGAGAGGGGCTTGGTCCTCAGCTACCACCAAACCTGGGTGACCTCTGACATCACCCCAGTGACTACGGAGGCCCAATCCTGTCCAACATTCCAGCACTGATGCAGCTGTGCCAGTGGAGCATGCACTGCATCCTGTGGTGGGGAGCGTGCAGTCATTGAGGCCTCCTCCTAGTAAGGGAATGCTTGTTCCCTTAGGGCTGCATTGTGGTTGCATCAGTGCTGCAAAGTTGGTTAGGATTGGTCCCTCAATGTCATTGAGGGCACAATCCTACCCAGCGCTGGGGTAGGAGAGCCGGCCAGCCAGCGCCCTATCCAGCGCTGGGTAGGAGGAGGCTGGAGCCTCCCTGCGGCAAAGGAGCGTGCGCTCCAGCCTCCCCTATGTGCTCCTTGGATCTGTGCCTGCTAAAGAGAGGGCACAGATCCGAGGAGACCGTGCAGCCCAAATCAGGGCCACATGGCCTCCCTGAAGGGCTTAGGAGGTGGACGTATGGCCACCTCCCAAGCCCACCCACGTCACACCAAGTCCCGCCCCTGCCTCCCTCCCTCCCTCCAATTTCCATGCCGCCTTGGCACGGAGCCTCCCTCACGCCGACTGGTTTCAGTCGGCATGAGAGAGGCTCAATGTGGGTGCAGCAGGGCCAGTGCTGCCTGCAGCGCCGATCCTGTTGCGTTAGCGCCGATGTGCGGGTGCCGATCAGCGCTCCCGTGTCAGCGCTAAGGGCGCAGCGTCAGCACAACCCTGTTGCACTGACACTGCGTGGGGTTTAGGACTGCACTGTAAGATACACTCCTCTTGTGAATCTTGAATCCAGTTGCCAGCATTACCAGCTTTACAGCACCAGCTACTACTGGGTATAG
Source organism: Lerista edwardsae (assembly GCA_029204185.1). Lineage (NCBI taxonomy): Eukaryota > Metazoa > Chordata > Lepidosauria > Squamata > Scincidae > Lerista > Lerista edwardsae. Next base: position 18,425 of record JAJKFI010037702.1, read on the forward strand.
AATGAAGCTGAGACAGCTTCAGTCATATCTCCCTAACTTTAGCTGAGACAAGGGAACTTTAGCTGAGAAAAGGGATGAAGAGAACAAATGGATCAGGAGAACTGAGAGGTCTATTGCAGTAGGAGAATGCATGTGGTAAGTTATGGCTTGCTGTTGTGAATGAGGTTAGGAATTCACAGGCCTTTGATTCCAGTTGGATCAAAGGAGTCACATGTGACAGAGTCTGGCTAGCTCACCTCACAAAAGCTTAAACCTTGCTGTGATGGCAGTGTCTCTTCCTTCAATACCTGCAACTTATATTGCACTGAGAGAATTAGTTGGCTGGCTCAGTCTAGCCATGTGCTGGATTTCCATGGAAGAGAACCAGCAGTCAAACGTCACCTTTTTTCCTGAGAGACAAAGATGCTTGTACTCCTTTGGATACTCCTTCTAAGATCAGAATCCTGTCTCCAATTGTCTTGACCCATTTGTTCTTCATTTGGAGTAGATATGGCTGCTAGAAAATCATGATTTGGAGTCACGTGTTTGTCAAGGCAAAAAAACAAAGTCATTTGTTTGATACTGAACTTTGCTAAGCAGGGTTGAGATCTTCTCTTTCAGAGTAATGACTATAATGAATCCATTGTGAATTAAGAGCTTTGAGGCACCTAGTTTGAGGTCTGTAGCGCAGGTATTCAGCTGAAAACGTTAATGATCTCTAATGGTTGTTGGCAATGATGTAGGAGAAAGGAAAAGCAAATAATTTGCATCAGTGACATTTCTAGCCTTGCTTGCAACAGTCATGTCTTTTAATGTTCAGTATCAATTGCTTTGACATTTGGCCTTTTATTCTAATTGAAAGCATATGCTTAATGAATCTGCACTTAAGAGACCAGATGTGCGAGGAACAAACAACTTGTACAGCGATGTTAAAAGGCAGGCGATGGTTCTGATATGAAGTAAACTCTTTTGTCAAGGACAAACACTGATTATTTTAATTCACAGAATTTCCAAGTCACACAGCTTTCTAATAAAGCGGCATCCCCTTGTCTCTCCTTTGTTGAAAATACTCTTAGGGTTTTACATTTGCAACAGAAAATTTGACAGACTCAATACCTCTGATGGGGTAATTTTTAATTTCTTTCTCTAACACCAGAGAATAAAGAGATGAGAATTTTTGCCTTTTTGCACTAGAGAGGGCAGTAGGTGACCCTAAGTGAGATCCCAGTTTTATTGCCTCATGCTTGATGATAATTAAGTCAGTATTTTTTTTTATCCAGCTTTTACAAGGTAAAGATAATGTTCACAATGAAGTTGGTAGGACTGCCAGTTGGTAGGGCTAAAATAGGAAAAAGAAGCATGCTCGAGAAACACACACACACACACACACACACACACACACACACACACACACAC